>OY748311.1:3337255-3445534 GCA_963556515.1 Nudaria mundana
GAATGCCAGAAGATCACCCGTTGATCGTTTTGGCCTGAAGCCGTATTGCCGATCATTTAGTAGCGAGTGATCTTCGAGATATCGCATGAGCTGCTTGTTGATGAGGAGCTCAAGCACCTTGCAGATGACTGAGGTGACAGCTATGGGTCGATAGTTGCCCGGATCAGACCGATCCCCTTTCTTGGGTATCGGTTGTACGTTCGCCTCTTTCCAGACCTCCGGCACGATTCCTGTGGAGTAAGACAGGCGGTACAGACGAGTTAGTACAGGAGACAACTCAGCTGCGCATTTCCGTAGTACCACCGCCGGAATGCCGTCAGGGCCACTGGCTTTCAGCGTGTCGAGTGATCGCAGCACTGCCCGTACATCGCATTGCCTGAGTACAATGTCAGGCATAGTGTAGCCACAGTTGGCGATGGCGGGGGGCTGCAGGCCACGGTCGTCGACCCGGGAATTAGCCGCAAAGAGGTCTGCGAGCATATCCGCTTTCTCTTGGGCCATGTGAGCCAGTGTTCCATCTGGGTAACGCAGCGGTGGCAGCGAGGGCTGACAGAAGTTAGATTGCACGGCCTTGGCCAGTTGCCAGTATCCACGGCTGCCCGTGGAATGGGAAGTGAGCTGCTGACCAAGCCGCGCGATGCGCTGGGCATCCGCTCTCTTAAAGGCCCTCTTGCTGGATTTTGTGGCCCGGTTGTACGCTGCTTTGAGGTGGCCCACGTTTGGGTCGCGCACAGCCCGGGCCCTGATCCAGGCGCGATATGCCGACTGTTTTTGTCGAACAGCTTTGGCACAATCTCGCCCGAACCAGAGACGGGCTCTGCGGATACTGGCGACATCAGTGAAAGGGATGTAATATTCCATCCCTAAACTGATCTCGCCAGCAATCGCAGAAGCGCTATCCGAGGGAGCCTTTCCTATAAAGCAGCGCTGGCTCCAGGGGACGGACGCATAGTAATCGCGTAGACCGTCCCAATCCGCTGAAGAGTAGTGCCATAGTCGTCGTGACATTTGTACAGCACGTGCAGGAGGTGATACCTTCATGCCAGCGTGAACAACACAGTGGTCGGAACTACCCAATGGGGCTCCTACCGAAACACTGTATTGGGCTGGGCGACTCGTCAGCAGTAAATCCAGCAGAGCGGGCGCGTGATCTGACCTGTCTGGTATCCGGGTGATACCGCATACCATCTGGGTCAGACCGTGGGAGAGAGCGAACGCATGGGCGGCCCTACCCGCATGATCAGTCTTGAGGGACCCCAGCCATTCAATGTGATGGCCATTGAAGTCCCCCAGAAATACTAGGTCAGCGTTCGGGAACCGCACCTGCGCTTCATCAGCTGTCTCGCTGAGGTACTGGAAGAGCTTTGTTGTCTCAGAATCCCCTGTGTGGGAACGGTAGACGCACACATAGATCTGGCTCATAGAGCCATGGTCTACGTGCAGCCAAAAGACAGAATTGGAGGGGTTCTCTAGGCAGCGCAACCGGCGGCAGCAAACATCCGCCCTAACGAACACGCACACCCCGGCTTTGTCTCGAAATTGTTCCTCGATGACATAGCCGGGGTAACACAGGTAAGACGTGTCGTCAGGGCGGCGTATTTGTGTCTCCGTGAGGAACATCACAGCGGGCCGTGCCGTCTCAAGATGATGGTGGACGGCATCGAGGTTCGCATGGAGTCCACGGACGTTAGTGAACTCCACCTCGAAAAGTGAAGTCGTGGGGTTTCCTAAGGCCGCTGTGTAACGTTTACTTGTTTTTTGTTGCACTGCCATTGTAGATTTTGAAGACGAAGAAGCGTGAAGACAGGGCGACATCTGGTGCAGCAGTAAGTGACAAAGCGCAGGGGCTAGCTCTGTCTAGAACCGTGTGGTTAGGTCGGAGCCGACTCGCCGGACGGAAGGGCTCCCAAACCCCCCTGATGCAAGGCATCCGCTACCCCATACCGGTTACCACCCGGAGCGGCGATCCCACATCAGGATTATGCGCAACATGTGGGGCAGCCTCCTGGGGTGGTTGGTACCAGGCGGGCCCCATGACTGTGTTGCGGGCGGCCGCGGCAACGCCGTTGCTAAGGGTCTCCCTGGCCGGCGAATCGACCCACACCACCCACACTAGACTCCGTGTCGCCCCCACTGGTCCCATGCCTGCTGCACCATACATCGCCCCGGGCCCGGCGGTGCAGCTGCTGAACCCCTAACGCAACTCAGCCTGGGCTGGGTTAGTTGGGGGGCTTTAGCACAGCTGCACGGTGGTACTCCCCCGGACCAACACTGTTGTACCACCTGGTACCCATGTAGGGGCCGAAGCCACTCCATAGGTACCATAAATTAACGAGCCTCGTCCGTTGATCAGCAGGTGCGCCACTAGCAGGTGAGGTCGCTGGGGCTCTAAACATGTTGGTAGAGCCCCTTTGCACCCAAATTTGTTGGTCACCAGTCAGAAATTTTTTGCGATGTCATTGACTTGAATTTCATGCTGTAAGCTGGTATACCGGGTGTTACATAAGGGTTATATCAACCCGAAGACAGCCCCATCAGCTGGTCGACCAGAACCCGTTTCGATATGTGGCGACGGCCAAAGAAGAAAAAAAAATTCATCAAAAAAAACATTATTACCGAATAAAATACACACTTGTTTAAACAGCACTAGCTAAAAGCAGCTGATTCGGTCATCGACATCAAATAGGTAGTACAAATAATGCGCGCCTGTGAAAAGCCTTCCGTCTCTCTCCTGGTAGGAACATATTGTCTCTGTTTCGCATCAAACGATGCCGCACGATGCGCTTGGACACCCGGTCGGTCGCCGTTTGAAGTTTCCTAGAATTTTATTTAAAATTATTTATCAAGGTCACAAGTCAGTTCAGTTGCATTCAGTGCTTTGTGCAGCGAGGTAGGTAAATAGTTGTTTAGTGTGTTAATTTGTGAGTTGTGTCAAGTTGTGTGTGATAGTAATTGTGTTGTGTAGTAATGGCTCTGAGTAACGAAGAGTATTACGATATGATGCTTTGTGTAGGAGCATCAGAAGGCAATTTGAGCGCTGCCCGGGAGTTGTACCGTGAGCGTTGATACCTAAAAATACTGTATACGCAGTCGAATGCGAAACAGCAAGAAATGAAATTGCGGATTGAAGCCGCATTTAGCACTGTTACACAAGAAATGCTACGAGCTGTGCGGAGCAATATGCACCAGCGAGTATCAGGGCGGCGGGAAGGCGGCCATTTTGAACCAGGTAAGATTTTTCTAAAATTGGGGTGAATAACACAGAGATTTTACTATCACTTGCACGTGATGCACCTGTCGAACCACGGACGAGGATCTGGGGAAACACAACTATGTGTTGGTCAAAATTTTATTTACATATACAAAAATTATCCTTTAAAGACGCCCACACCGCCGCGTCGCCCGCGCCACCGCCAAGCGCATTGTACATACGTACCACGCGTTCATTGTCTAGTAGTAGCTACGTCAAGTCGTAGCGTTGGGACACGTTTGTTTTGATTTGAAATATCTTTTTAAATTTTTTGATGAACTTTTTTTTTCTTCTTTGGCCGCCACATGTCGAAACGGGTTCTGGTCGACCAGCTGATGGGGCTGTCTTCGGGTTGATATAACCCTTACTACAGCTTTTACATTTATAACTAACAAATCAATCAATGACTTACAGACAACGCTTTTGATGGCTGAATATAACGATTCGTAAGCGGCATAATATCCATCCGCAGGCACCTATGTGTCCTCTGTCGTAAAGCTGGGTCGGGTGTTATCCCGCATCCTTGCGGTCGGGTTTTATCCCGCGTCAATTAGTGAATACGTATGTGGGATGATGCCTCACAACACGCATCCCTTTTAGCCTGTTTCTGTAAGGACGGTGGGTTGTGAGCATGCCGTCCTCAGGCCCCGATCATGGAGGTCGAAGGTCCTGCGCGTAGATCAGTCTGCGGGCGGCGCCCAGGTCGCTTGCAAATGAGAGGGTATGCTCCCTCTCCCTCTCGTCCGTCTCCTTCGTGACTATCACCTGCTCGCAGAAGGACACGGCCACGTTCCACCCTCACGTCGTACTCCTGCTGGAGAACATGGCTCGTATCTTGGTTTTTACCGAGATAAAGTCTGCGATTATTGTTTCCAGGTGATATGCGACATAAAGTCCTGCTACAGCGGTTGGGCGGAGAGTGGCTCCGCCCCGCACTCCCCCACGGCCTCACGCCTCGGCAGTCGCAAGTCCTCGCTCACGTCCATCTCGTCACTCAACAGTCAGTGCTCGGATAATCAACATGGTAAGGCAATAGATAACATGGCTTGAGTAAGAAGTTCGATCCTCTGTCACTACTTATAGAAAAAGAGTGGCCGTGAGTTTTCTTCTTGTTCTTTCTCACAGGATCTACATATTGCGAATCTGGCAGTAAATGTAAATATAGAAGCAATATTTTTTTTTGGAACGTACTGACGTTCATTACCGTCATCTAATAACCCATGTAAATAAAGTGTTTTGATTGATTGATTGATGTAAACCCATCCCCAAAACAAGTAGAAAAGTCATCTTTTAGTTAAAGCACACATTTTTATCCTTTTTTACATACATACATACATTTACAAACCGTTCATCAAGCCTATAACCCCACAATTGACTAGTAATTTCTTTTCCTTTTTTTTACTCTTTTCACTTCTACTTTATAAAATACACGTATTGTGTATTTTATAAAGTAGAAGTGAAAAGAGTACATACAACATAACAATACACATAAATAACATTGGGGATTGGAAGTATGTTCACTCATTAAGAGTAAACATTGGAAGTATGTTCACTCATTAAGAGTAAACATTGGAAGTATGTTTACTCATTAAGAGTAAACATTGGAAGTATGTTCACTCATTAAGAGTAAACATTGGAAGTATGTTTACTCATTAAGAGTAAACATTGGAAGTATGTTTACTCATTAAGAGTAAACATTGGAAGTATGTTCACTCATTAAGAGTAAACATTGGAAGTATGTTCACTCATTAAGAGTAAACATTGGAAGTATGTTTACTCATTAAGAGTAAACATTGGAAGCATGTTCACTCATTAAGAGTAAACATGCTTCCAAACCACAACCACAACTGACGCGCGATTAATAGTGTGATGACACACAAATGTACCAAATGGGTGTCCAGTTCAGCATGTGCCAGGTAGAATGCTGGCGAAATTTGGCATGAATTCGAGATGTTAGATGAGATGTTACCAGAAATTCAAGCTGCATTCAAGCATACATGCAGACAAGGAAACACTTTCAAGTAACAAAAAATATATATGAAAAAAAAAAAATCTTTACTTTTTAAATCAATCTTTTATTATCATAATATTGCATTGTCATGCGACTTACATACGCGGGCAAGGTTTCAGCTCAATCGGAAACCGGGAAGTGTGATAAATTTAACTTGCAATATTACACACGGACATCGGGACAGGTGAAAGTAAATAAAAGCTTGTAAAAATTATGAATATGGCATCAGCATCAGCTATCATAAATCCGATCATAATTGGATGATAAAAATGACACACACACACACATATATCACGCCTATATCCCCGAAGGGGTAGGCAGAGGTGCATTACACACCCACAATTTGCTAGTATTTTTTGTCCCACGTAATAGGGAGCAAGCCTATTGCCGTCACCCGGCACATTTATATTGGGTTATGTCCAAAATGGCCGAATGAATTTAATAAAAAGTAGCAGCTATATTGGAATTTTAGGTACATGCATATTATTACACCTATATCCTTACCCCTTGGTAATCGGAGCAAACCTAATTTCCACAGCCAGGACAGATGTTACAAGATAGTTTTGTTCCGCAGGTGTCTCAAGCTCCACGGTAAGTTGCAGTACACCAATATCGAGCGCCTCCTCAGGTGGCACTATCTCCGCTCCCAACGGCGACTCGCAGCACTGCCTTAATCAGGTATAATAGTTATCCCAGCGAACTTTGTATCGCCTCAAATATAAAAAAAAAGAATATTTTAATATTTCATGCAAATGTATGTCAATTGAAAAACGCGACGGACGGACAGACAGACAGACAAATTGTCGTTTTAAATATATAGATGAGATCAAACGACATGTAAACTTAAAGATTATATTTTTTTGAGATTATGAGGGGCTCGTGGTTTAGTGGTAACCGACAATTAAGCTACATGTAGTCAGGCCGGTCTTAGGATGGGTGACCATTTCTTAAGACATTGAGACCCCTCCGTGCCTCGGAGAGCACGTTAAGCCGTCGGTCCCGGTTGTCATACTAACATCTATGGCAGTCTTTAGGGGTAGTTGGAGCCCTAAATCAAAAATCCGACCGGTCTAACTACAGAACTTCGATATCGCCCATGGGTTGTGGAGGTCAGATGGCAGTCGCTTTACGGAAAATATCGACGTTCAGCCACATCGCAGTTAGACTGGAAAGCCGACCCCAACTGAGTTGCGAAAAGGCTCGCTGGATGATGATGATTTATTTATTTAATGTTGTAGTTAATTAAATATAATTAAAACCATATTTTATTGATGCTACATTAATTCATTCGAGTTATTTGTTAAATATCTACTATTTTTTATTGTTGTGAATTTAATAAATCGACATGAAAAAGCATACATTTTACATTTTGTGGGTGTTTTCGTTTTTTAAAATAATAATTTATTAAAATAAAAATTAACTTGTAAACCAGTGAAGTGTAATTTTTTAATCTTTGAATTATTTCGTGTCCAAAGATTTTGGGCTGTATGCTACTTTATTGTAATATTCTTTTATTTAATTTTTTTTAAATATAATTTGTTTTTTTTTACAAAAAAAAAAATTCCAATAAAAATTTATTATTTGTTTGTTTTTTTTTGTTGTTTTAGTTATTTTTTGTTTATTTGCTTATATTTTGGTTGTTCGCTTGTATGTGTGGCGTAGTCTGGGTTCCGCCTGGCGAGCGTGTGCAGTGCCGACTCCGGGTTCCGCTCCCAGGACGCGCTACAACGACGATCGCTCTACGTTGACAATGTAATTTGTTATTTTATTTATTTAGATTTTTATTTCAATTTTCTTATTATATAAATTTTTTTTTCTAAAAAATATTGTACATTTTCAGGGTTCCGATAGCCAGAGCGTAAGCAGCGAATGTATGGTTCAAGCGAAGAGTAATATCGACGACGAACGGACGGACGGACTGGACGGCCTTAGTAACGCCGGTGAGTTACCTTATATGTATATGTCACCGTAGGATTGTAAAAACCGTAAGGTTGTAATCAAACTCGCATGATTGATGGAGTGATTATGTAATAAATAAAATATTTTTTGGACATTCTCACACAATGTCATCTAGCCCAAATTAAGCTAATATAAGCTTGTGCTATGGGATCTAGACAACTGATAAACATACTATATATTTCTAAATACATACATATTATACATAGAAGACACCCAAATTCCGAAACAAACTGGATCACACAAATAATTTGATTCGACCCGGAATCGAACCTGGAACCTCAGGGACGGCAGTCGCATACTCATACAACTGCGCCACTGAGGCAGATTGTCGTCAATGAATCTCACGGTTTTTTCCAATCCTTCGGTGACAAATACACACTAGCTGATTCCTGTGGAACCGCCCGCTTGATTTAGATTTCGTTCCTATTTCCAACGGTAACACATTACCGGGACAAAAGTAGCCTGTAGCACTCAAGAATAATGTAACTACATCACAAAGTTAGGAGTAGTTGGAGCCCTAAATCATAAATCCTCGCGGTCTAACTACAGAACTTCGATATCGCCAATGGGTTGTGAAGGTCAGATGGCAGTCGCTTCACGGAAAATATCGAACTTCAGCCGCGAGCAGTTAGACTGGGAAGCCGACCCCAAATGCGTTGGGGAAAAGGCTCGGTGGATGATATTAGTGAAAGAATTTCAAATCAAACCTTTCCCCTATATCATATACTAGTGATACTGATCAGTGCGGCTGCACCCTCTTGATATTGTTTTCTACTAATACTAGTACGATGTCTTGCGCGGTGCTTCGCGCCGCACCACACCATAGGTTTTGGCCTATAACTTTTGACCCCTTAGGGCTAGGTCATATTTTCTACTTTTTGGCTTGCCTCCAGATCGAGGGCTATCCATAGAGGGGTCAAACATCATTGGAGCATAAGCAGTTCTCGAGAGCTAAGGGGAAATTCCCCATTTTTATATATAGATAGTACAGTCGTCGGCAAACGTCACCGGACTTTTATTATTATTATTACAATTATAACGATATTGTTTCAGCGTCGGCCACGTGGCCGGACCTGAAGGACACCGCCCAGTTCGAGAGGGCCGCGTCGGCCATCATGGGTGGTAGGCCACACACTATTTCTGCTGGTAACATTTTATTTTTTTATTTTGTTTTGTTTTTATGTACAGTCAAACTCAAAAGTACGTTCCTACTATTACAATCTCACTATTACATCATATTCGTTTTATATTATAATCAAGTATGCAGGCCAGTGTTATCCTCACGATTAATTTATTAATAAATACTATATTAAGTACCTATAAAATATGTGAAGTGAATTAGTGTAAAGCACATTTGAAGGTGTCATAGAGCGAAACCGGTCAAATTCTGTTACTAATAAACAAATTGTGGAATATCTGTACAAGTGAGTCATTTCATAATTTATTACTATATGTTCCACCAAGTGCCGACAATCGAAAGCAGAAATTACTATTACAATCATTACAGTCAAATTGTTGCATTGTAACAATGAGAATGGACTTTTGAACCTTGACTGTTTCTTTTTTCGAATATTTATTAGAAATCTTCACTAGATTATGTATTTTATTATAGGAATAGCATTTCATTTGTTATTGAGCGGAGCGAAGCGAAGCTCTATCTTAGACGACAAGTGCAAATCGTTTGTGTGCCAACTCCGAAACGGCTCGACCGATTTTGACCAAATTTGGCATGCTGATCGACATCATACCCGGGATTGCATATCTCTGAAATCATAAAAATAGAGCGTAAAAAAAAATTAAGAAAATTTGCTCCGCTCAACATTGCAATTAGTAGCATGCATTGCATACCTAGTTTTATGTAGTCTTGCATCTCTTCAATCAGCATAGTGTAGTTATAGAGATCGTGACACAAGACTTCTGTAATGTTAGCGTAAAATTTACCGTTAAATTACAACGCGTTGTGACTAAAACCGACTTCAAATTACCGGAATGGGACACAAATAATTGTCGGAGTGGGACCAAGTTGAAATAGGACATTGAAACCTCCCTTTTTAAAGTCGGTTAAAACGTGATCTTACGGTAAAACATAATATAAGCAAAGTTTGATAGTAACATACTCCCCCAGCATACGAGCGCGGCCACCCGCGCCCCGCCCTCAGCGTGCACACGTTCAGCTCGGAGCTGGAGCAGCGCGAGCGGGACGGCGGCGGCGGCGGCGGGATATACGCGAGACCGCCGCTACCTACTGTAAGTTTATACTGTGGCGCAGGCTTAATAATCTCTGACGTCATACGTCTAGATACTACAAGAAGGCGCACCCAGAACTTTCGAGTACCTACCATAATATTCCACCAATAGCTAGATGCGCACACGCACTTCAACGAGTAAACAAATCGTAGGTACAACATAAGTATAGGTATTTAAACTTGTTCCTATTGTCTAAGCCACGCCTACCTAAACCAGTTTTGTATCATCGGGAATATTCTAGTACTATAGGTACTTGTATACATTATTATAAAAGCGAATGCATGTCAACAATAAATATTCATTCATCCACATACTGTGTTACTGTAAACGTACCAATAATACCTCCCAACAACCACTACAATACTATAAGAGGTCGTGTCCTGATGGTCAAATTCAACAATTCGCGAGATCTAATACGAGATCAAATACACCAAAAAAAAACTTCCTATTGTATCCTATTGTATACTAATGTGAGAGAAATAAATAAAACATTTATTTATTTATTATTTAGCACTCATGCGATAAAGTTAGACTGAGACTTGCGACTCAGTTGTAGGTTTAAGGAAGCCACCTTTCGACATGTCAACACTCACCAAACTGTATTTCCCCCTCTACCAATACATATTTGGTACGGTCGTAACAACAAGTTATAAATATATGTAAACAAATCTTTATTTGACGACGATCCTCATGGTTAATGAACACTATTTATCCTAGGTAAACACAATCAAACCATTATCTCTATCTTAAACTCTATAACGAAACCACACAATTTCATTACTTCATTTTTCTACATATCTTTCTACAATGACACTTGTTTTATGAAAATCCAGCATAAAGGTTTTGTGTACCTAACAATACATCACTAATTAATAACTATCGGTCTTATTCATAATGAGTTATCAGAGGTTTAAAATAGATACCGGTTGTCATAAAAGAAATAAAAGAAAGGGACACGATCTGTTCTCTTGTACAGTTGACAGAGACAGAAGATTCTCTTGAGCTCTTGTGGATCTGAACAGATTCAATAGACCATTTCATAATTATTTTTTTTTAACCAATAATAGCGTTTCATTACGTAATTATATATGTATATATTAAATATTACGTATTCATAATTAAATCTATACAGGGTGAAATTGAATGCATCTGATATATTATCGATGTGAAATGCAAAAAAGGCATTTTTTTTGTTTTATTTTTCGGCAATGTTTTATTATTTTAAGGAAAACCAAAATTTTTCCACTAATTTTACATTAACTGATGATATAACATGAATAAAGCTTGTGGAAAAGTACAGTCAAGGGTGCCAGGACAGATGTGACATACCAGTAAATAGAATCTTTGCAGTCTAAACATCTGTATACAGCCAAGTTATTGCATTGTAATTATGGGAATGCACTTTTGAACCTTGACTGTACATTAAGTGTTTTTGATAATTATTTGTATCTAGTGCCATCAATTAACACGACGATTTGGGGAAAGAGAGCAAAAAATATTCTCCATTTTGTTAATTTTTTTTTTAATTTCATGATATACAAAGTATTAAATACCAATGCAATACCTATTAGGAATGATATCAGTGATTTTTTTTTGGAAAAATAATTTTAAATTTTTTTTATTAATTAAATAAACCATTATATTGCTTTGATTATTTTGAATTTAATACTTATAATTTGACATTATTTTGTAGTAATGTAATTTTTTGTAATAATTTGACATAATTTTGTGTATATATTGTGACCTGAAATAAATGACAATTTATTTTATTTATTTATTTTATTTGTTTTAGTCAAGTGTAGGCATCTACCCTATTGAACATGTCCTATTGTTTCCTATATTTAGCGCTGTTCATCATTAGAACGACCATCGATACCGACCAAGTCGGGTAACGCCAACACAGGTCAACAGGAGTTCAAAGCTACGAAGCCTACCTCATTGCCGCCACATCTCACTAAAGGTTTGTATCAATTATCCTAACGCCTAAATGTTATTCTTTATTTAAAATGTATCAATACTATTTATATAATATTTTATTTTTATTTATTTTAATTTATTTTAATTTATAAATAAAAAAAAAAAAAAAAAACTAATTATTATAAATACTATAATTTAAAACTCTTTTATAACGAAAATGAAAGATCATTATTTGTCATCTACCGCTCAATATAATGGTTTTTGTTTACCGTACATATTATGTATAATTTCTTTTACTCAATTTACTCTTGTAATTGCACCATCATCCACATGTGCGTAACCTCATTCCAGTCTATCCAAAGGTTGCCTGGAAGAGATCGCTTTAAGCGATAAGGCCGCCCATTGTACATTAATTGTTATAATGAATTATTCACTTTGTTTGCTTAATATTATGTTGGTGTACAATAAAGAGTTATCTATCTATCTATCGTTATTATAAGTTTTTTTTTCAACCGAGTTCCTAAAAGGATGAGGTTCTCTGGACTACCTCGGTGGCACAATGGTACTATGTACGGGCTGCAACACTCGAGGTCTCGGGTTCGATTCCCGGGTCTGGTGGATAATTTATAATTCTCTTTAGAATTTTACCCAGATAATTATCCCAGAGTCTGGAACTTCTGCCCGGTAAATGGCAATAGGCTCGCCCCCTATTACATGGGACCTAACATAGCTGGCGAGATGTGGGTGTGTTTGCACACCTCTGCCTACCCCTTCGGGAAAAAAGGCGTGATACTAAGTATGTATGTTCTCGGGACTGGGTGGGTGAACCGAATTAGATTTTTTTTTATTGAAAGCTACTATTTCCCGAGTGGTCCCATTTCAGTTTGGTCCCATTCCGACAATAATTTGGTCCCATTTCGGTCATTTGAAGTCGGTTGTTGTGAAAATGTTTCATCTTCATTCTTCACCAAACATTTTTTAACTACTATTTTAAACTTATTAAGAGGCATGTCAACCAAATCCTGAGGAATTTTATTAAATACTAGCTGCTCGCCGCCGCTCCGCCCGCGTGATTTCCCGGTTCCCGTGAAAACAATACCGGGATAAAAAGTAGCCTATGTTACTCAGGGTGAATGTAGCTTTCCAATGGTGAAAGAAATTTTGAAATCACTTAGTAGTTTTTGAGTTTATTCATTACAAACGAAAATACAAATCTTTCCTCTTTATAATAGTAGTGTAGATTTTTATTTTATACATTTTTGACCAGTTAGCTCTTTTGTGAATGTTCAAACGTCGCGTTCTAGTAACATATCTGCCCTTTTCTAAATATGGAATATGATTGATAATCCACAATTTGTGATACAGAAATGCCACAAGCACTATACGTAAACATGTCGGAGCTCGCCACACTGGCGGCCTCTCGAGCTCAGCAACACCACTCTGAACATCCTCAACAAGAGAAGGTAAGTCACTTGAATACTTTATAGTCGAGTAAAATTAGCAATAATCTTGAAATTTCAGGAAATAGGAAAAGGATGAAAACAATAAGCTTTAAAATAATAATTACAATATGTGTATTATTTGTTAAGAAACTGGATGTTGGCATACTTTTTCACTCACACACACATATCACGCCTGTATCCTGAAGGCTACCCCTTCGGAATACAGGCGTGATTTGTGTGTGTGCCCTATTACGTGGGACTAAAATTACTGGCAAATTGTGGGTGTATAATGCGCCTCTGCCCACCCGTGTTTATCTAGATATAGATAGGCCAGTCAAATTAGAACGTTTTTACCAAGACTTAAAAACCATTTATGTATAAAATATTTTTTTTTAAATTTCTGATTATGTATTTGTATTCTATTGCAATTTTGCAAATTTTTATGTTCCTAATAATCAAAAGAGTATTTTCAGTGTCTAACTTTAACTCTATTTTAAGAGATGTATTCGTCCTGTATTTTATTGTAAACTCGTAGAAGAAATAAAACACAATTACATACGTACATATTTAGATTTAATTACAAAAATAAGTATATATCAGTCCAAAAATAAAAGTATGTCTCATCCAAAAATAAAAGTATGTCTCATCCAAAAATAAAAGTATGTCTCATCCAAAAATAAAAGTATGTCTCATCCAAAAATAAAAGTATGTCTCATCCAAAAATAAAAGTATGTCTCATCCAAAAATAAAAGTATGTCTCATCCAAAAATAAAAGTATGTCTCATCCAAAAATAAAAGTATGTCTCATCCAAAAATAAAAGTATGTCTCATCCAAAAATAAAAAGGTATCGGCATCTACTAGGATTTTAAACTGTCAATAAGTCTTAAACAAATAATTTTAAAGATTATAGACTAGTCGATGCCTGCGTCTCCGCGTGATAGTATCCTTCGATGCCAATTTTCTCCGGACCAAGTACTAGGATTAAATTCTATAAGAAGTATTTAATTCAGGAAAATATCTATTTTTACATCAAGTTTCATCAGAATCTGTTTAAGGGTTTACACGTGTTTATGATTGTAAATATTTTTAACTGAATTCAGAAAAGAAGGAGGTTCTCAATTCAACTAAATGTTTTTTTTAACCTCATAACTTTGACCGATTTTTTTATTTGAAAGCTGGTGCTGTGTGGTCTCATTTCAATTTTTTTTTGCTATAATTACTAATTAGTCACAGGCATCAGTTACCTAATTAATACTATAAATACGAATTGTAAGTAACATTAAACTAGTTAACTTATGATCTAACGTGACCGTTCACGGCAATAAGCTCGTCCCCTTGAACGAAGTCACTGATCAAAATGTAGGCGTAATAATCATCGTTCTGTCAACCCTGTTATAAGCCGCGCACGATGACAATGGGACTGGCGGTCAAGTTTGTGACGTCATAGTGACATAGATTAATTACTGTTTTGTTATCCGTACTTTACAGCGATTGATGACGTCACCGAGAAGTTATTGTGACAAGGTTCTGTCCCACTCACATAGTTCGCGGCTTATACTTATAATTACAATTTATTTTCTATATTATACTTTGTCGAGTGTTATAAAGTCTCATATTTGTCGCTTTGTCGAACAGGTATGTCGGCATATTTTGTCGTCTCGTTCGCTTCGATCTGTAAAACATTTTAAAGTTTAATTTATGCTTCCGACTGTCGGTACAAGCCGCGCAAGATGACAATGGGATTGGCGGCCATGTTGGTGACGTCATAGTGATGTTGATTTCTACAATACTGTTTTGTTATCCGTACCTACTTTTGCAGCGATTGATGACGTCATGTAGCGGTTATTGTGATAAGGTTCTATCCCACTCACATAGTGTTTTTTTTTATCAGCCTGTACTGTCCCACTGCTGGGCAAACGCCTCCCCCAACTCCTTCCAACGTGCTCTATCTTGTGCCACCTTAAACCAGTCTTCGTGGTAGGCATCCAGATCGTTGCGCCATCTCTGTCTGGGCCGGCCCGGGCGGGTCTTAGTGTACATAGTGTACTTAGTGTGTACCTACTTAGTGGCATAGTGTACATTTTGAAATTGTGGAATAGTGTGTTTTCATCCTTAATCAGGCTCTGCCCGTTGTATTGGGAATTCGGCAGTAAATGACAATGTAGAATATCACTCTTTTTTTTTAGTATATATAGTGTTTATTTACAATAAGAATTACAATATACATAATTATATACTAAAAATATTTACATTACAAAATATCGTTTAAAAAATCCTCCGCGTCATTGCCGACTGGGAAGGTTCCCAGAATGTATATAATGATCGTCATAGTGACCATCACCGTAAGTGCATATATCTGAATTCATAAAGATCGGTCCAGTAGTTTAGGAGTTCGACCCGGATCGACAAACTCAGCTCAATTATTGCAACAGCATAATGCATTGCATACCTAGTTTAAATTTTCATGAGCTTTACCGAGTACTCGAGAACTACTTACATCTTATCCCAATTGAACTTAGATGCGAGTGCTTCAGAAATCTGTCCCTCTTTCAACTGTTTCTTGACCACCCTTTCGACTAGTCTTAGAGACGTAAAGGTAGCTTGTGCGTTGTGTGGTTGACGGTTGCGTGAGGCGGCCTGTAACAATATAAAACCTGCTGGCTAAGGTATCCAGGTCTCCTGGCCACCACACTACCTACCTAAACCCACTCCTAAGGCTGCCTTTCGGCTAGAGATTTGCTATGCTACGTTGCTATGGATGCGTTTTATATCATTTGTCCACTCAGCACGTCATAGCCATAATCATTTTCATTGGTCCACAAGCACATCCTCGCAGCATAGCTACATAGCATAATAATATCTCTGGTCGAAAGGCACCCTTAGACTAGCACTTTTCAACCGACTTCCAAAAAAAGGAGGAGGTTCTCAATTCGACTGTATGTTTTTTTATGTTTGTTACCTCATATCTCTGGATTGGGTAAACCGAATTTGATTTTTTTTTATGAAAGCTACTACTTCCAAAGTTGTCTCATTACGCCCAGGACTTTAATTGGCTGTGCCATAGCGGTTGGTAAGTAAGATTTTGTTGCCTTTCATCAACATTTCATCGGAAGGCAACGGGTTTCGATTTCTTTTTCAAAATTACAATAAAGCTGCTACTTTTTATTAAATTCATTCAGCCATTTTGGACATAACCCATTTTATATGTGCCCGGTGATGGCAATAGGCTTGCCCCCTATTACGTGGGACTAAAAATACTGGCAATTTGTGGGTGTTTAATGCACCTCTGCCTTTCGGGATATAGGCGTGATATATGTATGTGCGTGTGTTACCATAATCTCAACAGCATCAAACAGCTTCCCCATCTCTTTCTTCTCTCTCTCGGTAAGAGTCGGGTCTTGCCAGTCGAAGATGTCACTCTGTTTCAACTTGATCTTGACCTTTTCTAACGTGATAGGTGTAGATTGGTCTTGTATCTCGCCAGACTTGTATACGGCTTTCATTTCTGCTCGTACGTTTATAGGGCTGAAAGGGGAATGCACAAGTTTCTTTGAACATTCCTCAAGTTCAGCGCAATAGAAACCTGTCGAAACTGAACTTAAAAGTATGTTTGGGGGTTGCTGATGCTTAGGTTAAGGAAAGAAGTATTCTTCTGTCGCGTCAGATGGCGGCGCAACGAATTCGCCGGCGGATTCAAAGCGAGATGAGCGAACAAAGTAACACAATTTTGATGGGCGTCCGCGGCGAATCCGCTAATATGATAGATCCCTAAGTAACATTATAATTAAACTCACCATGATTGACTGATGCGAATATTAACTGCGAGTCTGAAATAGATAAAACATGAATATTGGCTATTTTGCACTTTTAATTCTAGAGGTTAATTTTTTCATTACGTATCTTTTTCTATATCTATTGTTTTTACATCTATACCTACAGGATGTAGCTAGCTATACCAAACATAAACGTCAGAATGTATTTTATAATAGTAGTTTATAAAACTGTTGCATTATGATGGCTATAAGAACACGAGTTGGTTTTAAATAAACGAGCCTCTACAAGTTATGTATAGTATCCTACGAGTGTTCTAACCTAATAATGTGTAGTTTTATTCAATACTTTATCTAATTTCATACGTTTAGGCTATTATGAGGAATACACATGAAAACAGACTCACTTGTACATAATATTTTACTTTCACTGATTTTATTCGTAAAACTTGACAGGCTTCGTTTTACAACATTATCAAAGCAGTTCTACACTTTTTACTAGATATTATTATTATGTATTACTTAAACTAATTGACTGAGGGAGCGAAGCGACCGAAGGCTCCGTTTCAACTTGCAGACTGGGGAGAATTTCTTTCGTCTGTACCCATCTACGGGTTCTGTCAGATCATGTTTGAGGTCGTATTTATCAACCGATTTGCATGAAACTTTACACACACACTCCTTGCTTACAATGAATAACATTTGAATGATAATTTTTGGATTGGATGACAAATGAAAGAGTAATAAAGAAAATTGAAGAAGAAATTTTCTAAACAAAGCCGCTCCCGAAGTCTACGGTTCACAGAACCACTAGTGTTATGTATTACAAGAAGTTCCACCAAGTTACACGTCACTCACCTACCGCGCATGCGCTCTTAACAGAATAGGCGGTTTATGGTTTGATAAAAAAAAACTCTTCAAACAGATTGTACCAAAGAGTTTTATCAAAGAGCAAGTAGAATTTTATCCAACTCCTTTGTAATAATTTAAAAAGTTACTATTCGATACAGATTTGCAGAAAATGTCATACATAATCTGTATCATAAAGTAACTTTTTAATTTATTACAGTACCGATGTCATAATCATAGGCTTTATATGTCAATTTTTGAAATCATAATCTGAAGTTTAAAGTGTAAAGATAAAATCAGTTACTGAATTTTACTTCCCAAGTTTCATACGTTTTGTTTTTAATACATATGAAACTGGAATTTATAATGTTAAAAATCGGTCGCCCATTACTATTGCATTATTCGTAAGACATGTGTGTGACATATTTGGTCTCATTTCTACAAAAAAGGGCAGGTGATATTGTTACTTATATTTGTATATCTAGGACTAATCATAGTTTATACTTTCGATTGTCGATACTTGGTGGAACCTTTAGTATAACAAAACATTAGAAAAACATTCTCACTGGTACACTCATTCCACTGAACTAATCAGTTATTTACGCCGCATAACTTCATGATGTACTAGGTCAATCAGTAATCAATACATATAATAAAATTGTAAGCGGTCGATGTCTGTACATCGAAGATATAATAGAGAAACTATTGTAGGGGGCTTTGTGAACGCAATAGAATCCAAAACAATGGCTTTTGGAATTTTTGTCTGAATGTTTGAACATGCTAATCTCAGAAACGGCTTAACCGATTTGAATGTTGTTTTCAGTAATGCGTTGTGGTTTATTCAACTTAACATTTAAGGTTTGTTTTATTTCAATCGGTTCATAAATTAAAAAGTTTTGTCGATATAAAGTAACACGCAGGCGGAGCTGCGGGCAACAGCTCTACATACATACCTACGCCTTGGCATATTATTTGCCCACTTTTGCCAGTAGCTTTCTACATGGTGGCTTCTATTGCCGCTTATCGGGCACTTTAATGTTTGCGAGAGTCTCGTCCGATGATCGGCAGGTGCACCACTTGCATGTAAGGTTAACTTGGACCTACTTGCCTCTTAGCACCCCATAATAATTTCAAAATATTGGCATTTTCGTGTTTTATATAGCGCTATCAGACTTTCGTTCCAGATGTTATAGTTATCTGTGAAATTTCATAATGATGTAAGTACCTATATTTTGTTATCGGTTAGCTGTAGTCTATTAGCAATTCAATTTGTAGTTGAATATTAAGCCAGATGACAAGATTCGAAGCCCTTTAAGTAGTCGACTATATTTTGTACTTTACAACCTATTCTTGTATGATTGTAATTGCACAAAAAAAATAATTGGAGCGGTTACAAAAATTGCTACGTTATCTCGTAGTATTAATGATACTACAAAAAAAATACCATGTAATAATATGTGCAATGTTGGGACGAACCGAAATTTAATATTTTGCAAAAAAATACGAGGTACGTCAAATTGACGCCGCCCGCCTGATGGTAAGTCGTGACGACGTCTAGCGATTGTGGGCCAGTCTCACAGCACACAATACTGTAGAGAGTGGCCCTCAACTTGACGACCTACTGATGTGCCTCTTCACGCTCCGCTTAAAGAACCCAGGATTATATGTGTTAGAGTACTGGGAACGGACGAAAAAATTGTCAGAATGGGACCGAGGGAGAAAATTTTCGAAATCTCTTCACTCAGTCGGAAACTATACTGTAAGATAACTAACATAAAACGCCGACTAAGTGCGTGTTGGGCCACGCATAAGATAGGGTTACGTAGTTACCCGTAAAAACCTTTATAAGTCCTGAACTAACCGAGTTATACCATACGACTACCATCACGATTTTTTCAAGTTCTTCTAGCCGTTTAGATTTTAGAGAGGCCTGTTTTCGCAAAAATATGCTCTTCAAAGCTAAATATCTCGCAAACAGATACTTAAATAAAAAATCACTTTAGCAACCTCACATTGAATAAATAATTGACTGCTTCGGTGGCGTGGTCGGTAGTGTATCCGCTTTCGACGCCGGAGTCTCGGGTTCGATTCCCGGTCGGGACAAACTTTGTGTACACACACACATACGTTTGTACCGAAGTCTGGATGTTTCCTATGTATAATATGTATGTATTTACAAAATGTATTTAAGTATTTATATCAGTTTATCTAGTACTCATATCACAAGCTCTGCTTAGTTTGAGACTAGATGGCGTTGTGTGAATTGTCCTAACATATTTATTTATCCTAACATATTGAATTTAAAAGACCTATCTGATGATACCCCATAGCACTTTGTCGGCATAGTAAATATCCATGCAAAATTTCATGTTTCTAGCACTAATCGTTTGGGAGCAAATCCGAGTACGGACGGACGAATTATTTACTCCTTAAGGAGCCTTATTAACATCTCTTAGGCCCAAGTTAACTTTACCTTTACGCTTTGCCCCGACTGACTGACAGACAACGCTGGGGCAGAAAAGAAACTACCGGGAAACGACGACGGGTACGATTAACCAATAGTGGTTTTATAAACTGTTTCGGTGACATGGTCGGTAATGCATCGGCTTTCGACTCCGTAGTCTCGGGTTCGATCCCCGGGCCGAATCAAATATTTGTGTGATCCACATATTATGTTTGCGTCGGAGTTTGGGTGTTTTCTATGTATAATATGTATGTATTTAGAAATATGTAAGTATGTTTATCAGTTGTCTAGATCCCATAGCACAAGCTTATAGCTTAGTTTGGGCTAGATGACGTTGTGTGAGAATGTCAAAAAAAAAATGCCGAGGTCTGCCCTTTCAGTCTGTATCTATAAAGGAAATAGATAAATACTCACAGTACATGAACAATGATATTAACAGCGTTCCCGAGCATGACGAGTTACACTAATTATGTGAACACACCAAGAATGTTTCATGAACTCACACACAATGGACGATGGTTATGTCCGGGCGTTCGAGTTGTATCGCGATATGGTTTATACTGCGTCTCGATTAAGTACACCGCTATGTATACGTATTGATACCGAAGTGTGTAGTGCGAACGTGATGTTTTGATAGTTGATATAGTTACTGAAAGTAATGAGACGTTAGCCTAAAATCTAGAAATGTTTGGTTTTGGAATTAATAAACTAGGAGCTGCGTTCGCTGCCGTAGTACTGCGCTGCAGCATGCAATTGAGTGAAGCGACTATTGTCATATTTTGGGTCAATAACTTTTATTGATGGTCCTAAATCAAAATTCGTTCTCGAACAAAACCTGCTTCTGAGAATACTTGATTTTGGAGTGAAAAAATCATGAAAATCGGTTGTTGACATATTTTTGGTCAATTACTTTTTTTGAGAGTCCTAAATCAAAATTCGGTCTCGAACAAAACCTGCTCCTAAGAATGCTTGATTTTTGAGTGAAAAAATCATGAAAATCGGTTGGGTAGTTGTCGAGAAACAATTGTACATCGAGTTGCATTGGAGTTACCTGATAAGGAGCTCCGCTCGCTACGCTCGCTTCGCTCAATAAATATTTTTGGACATTTTCACACGACGTCATCGAGCCCAAATTAAGCTAATATAAGCTTGTGTTATGGGATCTAGACGACTGATAAACATACTTATATATTTCTAAATACATACATATTATACATAGAAGACACCCAAATTCCGAAACAAACTGGATCACACAAATAATTTGATTCGACCCGGAATTGAACCTCGGACCTCAGGGACGGCAGTCGCATACTCATACCACTGCGCCACCAAGGCAGTGAAATTTGGCACAAAAATTCAAGGAATTTTGTAATAGGATTGTTATTATTATAACCATATTTGATTTTCGGGGTCCAAGTTAGCATTACTTGTATGCGGTGTAGCTTATTTCGATAACAAAGTCCTTTTTAAAATTTCCGCATAACATCCATTGCCGAAGCCCCGGGTACGCCTTCTGAATGATAATGGTCATCTATGCGGTCTCTCACAGGGAAGTAAGTCTTTTCTTCTTACACAACAATTTCTCTTTCAATGCACAGTTGCGTACAGCCGCTACAAGTTGAATCAAAGTACCTCCAGTATTAAAAAAAATGCCCTTAAGTATATTGTGCTGGAGGGCTTTACTCAAAAGTTCCCGAGAAACGAGTTTTAACTTTGGTCAATCAAAATTTAATTATAACTTTATTCCGTTTCGTAAAGTATCAAATCATTTTACACTATAACAATTAATCTTCATAACTGCTATTGTTATAGTACATGTAAACTGGTCAAAATAAAATAAACCCAACCTTTAACAATGTGCTACATTTTGACACGATGCCCATTCACAATACAATAAAATGGTATATCATAATAATATTTACATTCATCATAATGTTAACCAGCATCTGTCTTCCTACTTGATATCCTGATATGCAAACATACATTTAATGACACCTGTCTCCCCGAGGGGTACAGCGAGTAACATATATTATTCCTCGATTTTTTTGCCTTGGACTTAAGAGATCTCATATTAAGCACTTCGTGGACTCACAGTGCGGGCGCGGGGTCCATAGTGTGATAAAGTGGGGAACACAGCGACTGAGACTTGCGACTAACTTGTATGTGCCACCTTGCGACTAGTCAGCGCTCACTTTCACCTTGCGAAATATATGTTTTTAATTTAGTTCCGTGGCTCAAGGCCGCGGCCGCACCTACGTCCATTGCCGAGCGCCTCTGGTTAGCACTAGGAAGAATTTCCAGTGGCGCCCGGCGGCCATTCGACATAGTGAAGTAATGGGGTAAGACTCATGCTAACTGGGGACATTTCGTGTTCATTGCTAATCCTAAAACATTGCAAAACATTTAGAAACGTTTCGGGATGTTTCGAAACATTTCTGAAATTTTTATAATCGTACGTTGTGCTTGCGGGGTGATTGGTATCTACAATGTTTTTAAATGTATTAAATATTTATGGGAAAGTTTGCCCTGAGATTACTTACGAAGGCGTACCCGGGTCGTCAGGCAATAGACGTCACGCAATATTGAAGTGACATCGTCAACTTTTTGCCAGTAACTTAATAAAATTACTAGCAAAAACGTATTTACTAGGTACGTGACGTAATAGGGGCGAGAGTTTTGCTAACTAGGGACATTTTGTCATTTTTGTCGTCATCGTTGCTAATCTTAAACATTTCAAAACATTTTTAAAACGTTTTCCAACGTTTCGAAACATTTTTTTAACACTTTATATGCTGGGTGGGCCGTACTTTCAGAGGCATCAAAACGTTCCTTTTAATTGCTTACACACCGAAGGTATGCCCTGGAGTTATCCCAGGACGCCCGGCAATATTACAACAAAACACCGAAATATATTTTTGTATTTCAAAGCAATGAATTTGCATAAACTACTTTTAAAACAGTAGTGTACAGATACAGTTATCCCTTACTCTTCCAATCACCCATGGCAACACAAGATGGCAGCTTTCCACAGCTTATTGAGTAGGCTATTAGCAGTACCGTTGAATCCACAGGCATTTAATGAGGAATTAGCTATTATTTGTCATATAGCGCACAGTAATGGTTATAACGTGGGAATGGTTTACTCATTATTAAATAAGAAACGCAGAAATGCTAGTTTTCATTTATTACATCCAACTCAGGATCCACCTAGGAAGTACACTGCGTGTTTGCCGTTCGGGGGTTCTATTTCGTTGAGTATAGCCAAGATCATGAGGGAAAACAACATATTTACAGCTTTTAGAACCCAGAACACCTTGTGGGAGTTGTGTAATGGCAAGGATTTAGTGTCGGTTTCACGCAAATCAGGAGTTTATTTGTTGAGTTGCGATGGTTGCCATATGCAGTATGTAGGGCAGACTGGCCCGTCCTTTGAGGTCAGATACAGAGAGCATTTATCAGCGTTCCGCAACGGTTGTCCAGAGAGGTCCCATTTCGCGAAGCATCTCCTTGACACCGGTCATTCCTTGAACAATAATAACACCTTTAAAGTTTTACGTTTATGTGAGAAAGGGTTCAAGTTGAGTGTCTGGGAGAAGTTAGAAATAGTTAGGAGGGATGAGGATACCCTACTCAATGAACAAATGGATTTTCACACATCTCCTTTACTTAATTTGTTTGTGAACAGACAGACACAGTAGTTGTTTGTTGGTTTGTGTGTGTCACTTTGCGTTTCTATGTAAATAGTAAAAATAAAAAAGTTAATGTCTTGTATCGGTGAATACCTATTTTGAATTTCGTTAGCATGACTTGCGGTTTCTACCCGCGTTAGTTATTGTGACAAATCCTACATCGCGCTAGCGATATTTGCACACTCCTACTTATAAGCAAATATGTTCTGGCTACCAATTTTGCTGTTCTCTCTGAGACAGTCTTGATAATGCCTCGTTTAGAGGCGAAACAATTGTCGACGTTTGTTTGTCCTTTTTAATTTTGCGAAAAATTAATGCTATTATATTTTGAAAGTTTTTAACATCTTACTTACCATTACTTTACTTTTAAAATATTAAGATAGAAATTATAAACAGATCACAAAAACACGGTTACTTAATAGCGCGATGTAGAAATTATGATTGGTCATCGTAGCTCAGTGGTCATTACATTCCGCCTGGAAGGGAAAGATCGTGGGTTCGAGTCCTGCCGATGACATCAGTTTTTGTGATCTGTTTATAATATCTATCTTAATTTGTTTAAAATACCGAAAGTTTTTAAATGTTTAAAATATTCGTCCACCTTATAAAACGTTGTCAATATATTTTTTTCACAGGTATGCTCTGAAAGCAGTGCTAGCGAATCCTCCTTAGAGTCTTCAAGCGGTTATGGAAGTCAGGGAGCCTTCGCTGCTGAAGACCACGCTCACCAACATCAAGTACAACATGCTGATGGTAAGTTCGACTTTATGTATCAGTGTGTAAGATAGTTAGATAAGCTGTCGTTTGTTATATTATGGTATGAATGCATTAATGATCTTAACCCAAGTATCTTTTCAAAGTTACATTCTGAACTAAGGAATTCTATAATGTCTCATCCAGTAAGGGTTCTGAGTTGGGGTATTTGTGATTCCAAAGAAATCTTATAATCAAAAGTAATAACAGCTCAAAATAGTCCCATGATACTTCGTCTCATCGAATGTTCGGTGCCAGAATAGTTCAGGGTACCCAAATGATGTGTCGAAAATCCTATTTCCAAATGTCCAAAATTTTTTTTTTTATTTTAAGAGGTACTGATTCTTTGGTTTTCTTTTTTCCTTTGAAACTCTAGAAACAAAGAATGATTAAGGTTATATCCGGTTATGTCGCCTACATACTTTGAACGAATTTACGCATTACCGCGTTAGTAGTAATTTTCTGATAAGATTTACCGCAGTTCTGTAACACACATGAGCAATGTTAAGAGGCAATGCAACTTTGATTTAATTACGCTTTAACCAACTTAGGATAAGCAAAAGCATATGTTTCTCAGAATGGTAATCGTCATATTTAAACCATTAACTTGGTGTTTAAAAGATTAAAACTTTAATGTGTTCATACACTAATCCGGTTTAATAAAATAATACGTTTTGCGATCGTATTTATTTGTATTAAAGTTGTTTTTGGATTAGCAGTGTGTTTGTGTGTTAATACTTTTTAGTAGCTCGAGTGTTTTATGAAATGTTTTATGCTCTCACGTAGATGAATGTACTTTCTGGCCAATATTAAGATTTTTTTACTATTTTTCTTTTTACTTAGTTATTGATATTTTATTATATTTTAATTACTTTACAATTTTATTTAACTTAATATTTACATTATTGTGAAAGACACACATAATTTATTTTCCATTTTTGTTGTTATAATTCTTATAGATAGCTTTATATTAAAATATACCTTACACCTTTATTTTTATTCAGTTTTTTTGTTTGTTTGTTTGTAACATTGCTTCGCATGCTACTATAGTCGAATCGGAGATAGTGACACTCCGCCGTGACAGCGATGCTTCGGTAGCAGCTGCGAGAGAGAGTTTCTCCATATCGCTCGGTAGCTTAGAAGAAGCCGTGAGATCTTTAGATGAAGCGAGTGAAGTACCGGCATTCGCTACGATAGGGAAGAAACCCGCTGTGCCTAAACGTCGACCTGTTTCTATGACTGGTAAGATAGTAAAATAGTAACGCTTTCTTTCAACTTATCTCTATTGCGCTTCGTGTTAAATAGCGCGGTTAACGTTACGTCACTGTCAAACTGACGTACTTATGTCATTTTGACAGAATTATTTAATGACATTTCACAGCTTGTCAAAATTAGGTTAATTTTTTCAACAATATGTACGTTTTTGCAGTAATTTTAAGAAGTATTGAAATAAATGAAATATTTTATTTTTGATGTTGCTTTTGCATGTTTGTTTGCCAATATAGTAATAAATAGTGCTCGGTTTTTTTTTCGTACGAATTATTAATTAGACAGGTTTTAAATCGACATTTATTTATCTAGACTAGAATGTCACAGACAATAATTGACCGAGCAAGCGGAGCGTCTAAATTTCGAGAATGGCCAATTTTGCTTTCTTCCGTCTGCCTGTCTGTCTGTCCGTATGTGTGTTCCGAGTTAGCAGCTAAATTTTTTTATCAGATCTCCACGAAACTTAGCTCAAGTGTTCCTTGAGTTAAAACGTATGCTTTTTAAATCTTGGGTAAAAGCCCAAATAATTATTTTCATGGTTTGCTGTTCGTCCATATGGGAGACTATTATTAGAAACAAGTTTTAAGCGGTCTCGTCGCTTACACATTCAAACGATATCTTCCCACTTTATCTTGTCCAAGCCGTAAGTTAATTATTATTTTCCAGCATCAGTATGGTCCCGTCGCGGTTCATCCACCTCATTGGGTAAACCCCCGCCGCCAGTTCGCCGATCTTCCTCAATCTCCCGGCCTCAGAGACCAGCGTATGGACAGGTATGATTCACTACTTAATATTGAACTAATAAATGTGTGAGAACATAAATGGCGTTATTGTGAATGAAACTATTGCATAAAGAAAGATGTTATAACATGAGTAGGTTTTAAAGAAACGAGCCTTCGCGAGTATACACTACTTTTTGGCTTTATATATCAACTATGGAAATAATAATTCCCACTTTACGAACACGAAATGAAAGTAAATATCTAGTCAATATCTAAGGATCTAAACAATAGAACGAGTATAATATACCTATACTTATAATTTATTGCTTATACCTAATTGGCTAGTTCAATTATAAGGAGGTGTGGTTGTGTCATACGCGCCGCTGGTAACTGGTAAAAGCTTGTCGAAGGGACTAGAACCGCCTTCTCGAGACGTCTCCTATACACGCCACAGGTAGATAAATAGAATAATGAGCCGTCTGTGCAACTGCAAAGTGCAAGCACATTCATATTGGATTCAAAAGTTAAGCTTATTTTTTAGGATACAATATTTTGTTGCAAGCCTATTGCCGTTAATAGGACTTAATATAAATCCATTACCTCTTTGTAATTCAAACCAAAATTCCAACAGCTAGGATAAAATGATATGGAATCTAGACTACTGATAAACATACTTATATATTTCTAAATACATACATACTCGTATTATACCTAGAAGACACCACCCAAACCCCGAAACAAATATTTGTGGACCCGGAATCGAACCGGATGATCTCAGGGACGGCAATACTCATACCACTGCGCCACCGAGGCAGTTTACTTAAATAACGTTAAAAAATCCGAGTTTTTATGACCGAAGTAAATATATACATATGTTACAGAACAACACCCAATCAGCTAATCTCGGTACCTCAGAAGCAGATAACTTGCCGCCGCCACCCGCCTTTCTGTTGCAACCGGACAGTGACACTACTGCGGGTAAGTTAACTATAGAAGCATAAAGATAAGATAAATCTATATATTTAATACGACAATTTGTCTGTCTGTCTGTCCGTCCGTCGCGTTTTTCAATTTACATACATTTGCATGAAATATGAAATAACTTTTTGAGGCGATACAAAGTTCGTCGGGATAACTATAGTTCGCGATAAGAATGCAGTGAATCATCAGTGCATAGGGTGTATTCTCAGTGGAAATGGCAGGACACAACCGTTGTGTTCGAACCAATGTCTTCAACTGGACACTATGAACTTGACCTTGTAATTTGAAAAGATTTGATTGGTTAGGGAAGGACAAGGACGACTCACTGCATTCTTATCGCGAACAAACTATAGTACTCTTTATTGTACATCGTACACAAGCAATAGATAGTCACGTATAACATACATACCTTAAAACTAATGTACTAAGGGCGGCCTTATCGCTAATAAGCGATCTCTTCCAGGCAACCTTTGGATGGAGAGAGATATATACGATATAATGTGCCAGTGTACAATATATAAATAACTTAAGTAATAGACAAAAGAAAGGTGGGTAGAAAGAAACAAAGATGAGAGAAAGAATGGTTTGCGAAATATCCGATGAATAAAATAATTACATAGTAAGGTTACTATGTAATTAAGTAGGTACTTACTTATAATTCTTAAATACAAAAATATGAATACAATATATAAAATAAATACAGTTTTATTGACAGTTCTAACTACAGAAGGCCTAATTTTATCGTTTATTTCAGGCCACATTGAGAACAGTTACAAGATGTTATATCAACTTATTCTACGGCCCATAGATATAATATCTTAAACTTAAAAATATATATAAATATTACAAAATTGTGTTAGTAAATAAATCTTAAAACTATGTTAGTTAGTATATAAATACCTTATAATAAGAATATGTATAAATATAATGATAAACTTCAGGATTAGATCTTAAACACTGTCGAACTCGCGCACCAAGGGTTCGAAAATTACGTTTGTTGGATCAGAGTCCCCTTAAATATTAAATATATTCTGTTTTTTAGTATTTGTTGTTATAGAGGCAAGAAAAATACATCATCTGTGAAAATTTCAACTTTCTAACTATCACGGTTCATGAGATACAGCCCAAGACAGACGGACAGCGAAGTCTCAGAAATAGGGTTACCGTTTTAGGCTTTGGGTGTGGAACTCTAAAAAAGACTAAACAGAGTATAATGCCTTCGTGATCAGGGCCTGAGGACGACGAAATAGCACCCCACTGTCCTTACAGAAGTAGGCCAGAAGGGCTTCAGTCACCGACGCGGGATAAAACCCGACCCCAAAGAGGTGGAATAACACCCAACCCAACTCACATAAAAAACAATTTTCCATATTTTTCTGTGTATCTGACTATCTGTCTGTCTGTATCTTTGTTCTGGCTAATATATGAAACGGCAGGACTTGTTTCAAGGGACTTTCACTGACAGACAGCTGATGTTAGCAAGAGTAATTTAGACTACTTTTTATATTTATCCCGTGGGTCACAGATATTCAAGTCACCCTACTGGGTCTAGGGATTTGTGTATTCTTGAACACTTTTGTCCCACTGGGGAGACATCGCGAAGAGCCTTATAATATTCTTCCCGATCGTGCCACTGCTCCAGCCAGTGGGATCGGTGGGACCAGTGGTGATCTAAAAGCCTGCTTACTTCTAATCATTATCCATCTGTTCCAGCTCACACTACTGTAGCCGAAACAGTAAAGCAACTAACAGAACTGAAACACATGCCCGCATCTCCCGGCATTGTGCGCAAAAATCTACAGCAACTACAAAACCAGAACAATGCGAACCCCCAGTCGCCCACCCATCCATTAAGCACTTTCCAGCAAGCGAAAAGTAACTTCTCATCGACGACCAGCTTAAATAGCACAGGAAATTTGAACCCTATATATGGACAGACGGGTCATCGTATAATGGCTTATGTGGAGAATTCTATGTATGTACGGAAGAATAGTATTAACAGTTCGAATTCGGATCTTTTGAGGGATAATTCAGGTGAGTGTTACGTTAACGTAATAAGGCTTTTACACATGGTGCACCTGCTGATTGACTGTTGAAGCTATGCTGTTCACTATATCGTATTCTAGATAGTACGAGTACGGTGACGTTTGCCCTATGTTCGGAGAGCGTAACACGGCTTGAAGTATAACGTCATCGAAGCGTTTAAAGTCTCTGTTGCGTTCCCCGAACATAGGGTGTCCCTATGTTCGAGGAGCGCATCACGACTAGAATAGGCTTGAAGTATGACGTCATCGGCTCGTTTAAAGCCTCTATTGCACTCTCCGAACTTAGGGCATCCCTATGACCGGGTAGCGCAATACGACAAGGATAGGCATAGTATAACGTCATCGAATAATTTGAGGCCTCTGTTGAGCTCCCCGAACATAGGGTGTCCTTATGTTCGGGGAGCGCAACCCGATTAGGATAGGTTTGAACTATGAAGTTATAGAAGCGTTTGAAGCATCTGACGCTTTCCGAAGATAGGGCGTCCCTATGTTCGAGAAGCGTATCACGACTAGGATAGGCTTGAAGTATGACGTCATCGAAGCGTTGAAAGCCTCTGTTGCACTCCCCGAACATAGGGCGTCGCTATGATCGGGGAGCGCAATACGATTAGGATAGGCTTGAAATATGACGTCATAGAAACGATTAAAGCATCTGTTGCGCTCCCCGCGTCCCAATGTTCGAGGAGCCAGCCCAACCTATCTAAAATATGGTATATCATTTATAAACTTAGGTATAACAAGCCCCCGTCTCTCCTTTTAGGGAGTTGTCATTGTCAACAGATGTACCGCATGCAGATAAATATGACTTAAGCCCTTTATATTTAACTGAGATTGATTATGTCGGTAGGGATATGTGGAAATTTTTGAAACTATGTATATTTTGCAGGAGGTATATACGGGGAAGGTCGAGGATCGCCTCATGGGTCTACCCCATCGACTCCAAGTTACGGGGATAATTCCTTCTCCAGTTTTGGTCCGAGAGTGCCCAACGAATCACATTACGGACAAACTGGTATGATTTAAAAGTAGGATATAACTTAAAAAAAAAATATTTATTACATTTTTACACAGTGCCATCTTGACCGAAATGAGATGCAACAATTTCGTAAACGGTTTCATAAAGTAAAATAACAAGACACACACACACACATCACGCCCATATCCCCGAAGGGGTATGCAGAGGTGCATTACACACCCACAATTTGACAGCATTTCCAGTCCCACGTAATGGGGGGCAAGCCTATTGCCGTCACCGGGTATATTTATAATGCGTTATGTCCAAAATGGCCGAATGAATTTAATAAAAAGTAGCAGCTGTATAGTAATTTAAAAAAATTAAAACCCGTTGCCTGGCGATGAAATGTTGATGAAAGCCAATAAAATCCCACGTGCCAGCCAATTAAGCCTGGGTGTCTCGGACTAAAATAACAAGATGGCTCATAAAAACTTAGCGCTGTTTTTTTCTGTTCTTCTTTTTTTTAAATTCCCGTCCATTGCCAAACATTCACTGTAAGGACAGCGGGTGGCTATCCTTCCGTCCTCAGGCCCCGATCATGGAGGTCGATAGTCCTGAGCGTAGATGAGTCTGGAACTTCTTAGAACTCAGCGGGGAGGGTACGCTCCCTCTCCCTCTCAGCCGCCTCCACTGCGAGCAGGAGCTGCTCGCAGAAGGACACGGCCACTATCTGTATGCCTGTACTAATTGGAGTGCAGCAACTTGTAATGGGTTCATACAATGTGTTTAGGCTTGAAACTACAACAAGACAAGAAGTACAATCAGCAAACAATCTACGCCCAGCCCATGGAGATCCTCGCCGGGTTCAACAACATGTCCAGTTGTCGCCACGACGCGCTCAGCCCACTCGCGCTGAGGCGGAACATCGCGGCGAGGTCGCATTCCGCAGACAGACATCATCAGGAACGTATGTATTGTCTGATAGGTTTCTGTTTGTTTAGGTGGTTCAATAAAGGTAAGGCTAAGTGTGAGTCGGACTCGCGCATGAATGGTTCCGTACCATTTGATTATCGCTTTGTTATTGGCATATTTTATTTTATTTTATTTTATTGTAGTTATTATTAATTTTATTTTATTATTCTTATGTCAGGATAAATGGTCTTAGTTGTCCGAATAAATAAATGAATTGAATTGAATTAGATAAATACTAGCGGACGTCCTTGACTTCGCCCGCGTGACATAGTTTTATGGTTTCCAATTCCCGCGGGAACAGGCCTATATATATACTTTATTACATCACCTATCCGCCAGTGAAAACCCTGTTAAAATCGATTTAGCCGTTCCAGATATAATTCAAAATGAATCAAACAGACAGACAAAAAAAAATGTTTCCTTTAAATAAGTACCTTATATACTTTCATATGCATTTAGCGAAAAATTACACACAGACACTTCCATTTTATTTATGTATGTATGGATGTATGGTATGTTTTACACAGCGGGTGGCGGTGGCGGCCTCATAGCTAGTCTGAGCGCCAAGTTAGCGCCGGCGCTGTCTCCCCGCAGCGCGCGCAGGCCCGGCGCTCCGCCCGACGCTAGCCCGCTCAAGGGGAAAGGTGAGCCACTATATCTGTGTCATTATTGGCAGACTATTTAGCTAGGAAGCTGGTGAATGCGTGATGAAAAGTGTGATCGGTCCAGGTGAATGAAAGTTGAGATGGAGATAGAAAGGTGTAACAAAACGTCGAACATGCTCGCCGTTTTGTTGCAGCCTGACCACAACGTAACTTACACCGAAATGTTACGGATTAATGTATACTCGTAGTAAGAATTACGCCGAACATAGCGCCGAGCACTCGAAGGAACGTTACGTTACATGGAAATTCGTTGGCAACCGAACTTTTACCTGTATCGAATCATTCGTAAAAACGTTACATCTATATATAGAAATGGGGAATGTAATTTTTGTCCCCCCTTAACTTTCGAGAACTGCTTATGCTCCAATGATGGTTGACCCCGCTATGGATAGCCCTCGATCTGGAGGCAAGCCAAAAAATTGAAAATTTGACCTAACCCTTAGGGGTTAAAAGTTACAGGCCAAAACCTATGGCGTGGTGTGGCGCGAAGCACCGCGCAAGACACCATACTAGTTAAATAGAAAAGTTCGAGAAAATGCTCAAGTGTATCTCTACATCCACCCGAATAGTTGCTGAGTCGACCTTACAAATAACTGACGTTATAGTTTAGCATTTCATATAAAAATCTCAATGAGGCTTATCTATTTATTTTAGACTAACAATACAAAACTACATAGAATACAGTGAGCATTGTACAAGGGCACTACTTATCCCTAAAGTAATCTCTTCCAGCAGGCCTGAGAGGAGATGTAAGGGTGAATGGGCTACCATGTGTGCAGAGCAATTAAATAGACTTACATAAACTATGGCTACATATAATATATACATATTATTATGCTATGATTTTTACACTTACATAAACTAACTTAGCTAAGCTTTAACTTTTCTTTTAAAGAGAGGAAGAGTTTTACAGCTTTGTATGTCAGGAGGGAGACTTCGACTACTAAAAAGAAGGCGAAATTTAATGGCCTAAACCTTATCCCAATTGTTTTCCCAGGTACGTTGCCCGCGGCAGTACAACCGGCATTCTTAGACAAGCTGTCTGCAACGATACAGCAACAACGTCGACAACTAGACTCCACCAGAGCTAAGTCTGTTCGAGAGACGATCAACACCACAACGCAGGTACATTTACATTCTGAAGTTTTATGGTTACCTGTTCCCCCGGGATCACATTCCCGGTATAAAAAGTAGCTATTTGTCAGTGGACGTCCCATTAAAAAATTGTTTTGTTATACATACATACATATATCACTTCTATATCCCCAGTTTACCTTTTGTTATGTAAGTACAGTATATACTTTACACACATTCTTAGTCGCCCTGGCCCAGTCGGCGGATGCCACTACAAAACTCACACATGACAATAATAAGAATAACACATCAACATTTTGACTGTGACATTATGACTTACTAGTGGTCGCCCGCGACTTCGTCCGCGTGGTAATTTGGATTTTTTCCCGTTCCCGTCGCGCCGCGTCATATTTTGAACAATTCACACAATATCTTTATAAATTATAGCCTATGTGTTATTCTGATGTATAAGCTATATTATTGTAAAGTTTCATTAAAATCCATTCAGTAGTTTTTACGTGAAAGAGTAACATACATCCACCCATCCATACATACTTACATACTCACAAACTTTCGCGTTTATAATATTAGTATGATTTTATTGTAGCTTAGGACCAGTTGACCCAATTATTTTCCAGAGGGCGAACGCGTATGTACAACGACTTCCATCATTGCTGCTCTGTGACTAAATCTAAATTTGTCTTCCAGCCCGACCCGCGAGTGTGTCACACATCACTAATGGAACAAATAAAACGTGGCGCAACGTTACGTCGCAATAAACATTGCAACGATAGATCCGCACCTAAGATACGTTAGACGTTACAACATAATGTTACAGTAACATGTTTAAGCATAATGTTACTCTATCTATGTTAATAGTTTGTATCTCTGGTTTTGACTGTGACATTTAAGCTTTTAAAATTGCCAGAAAGGAATCTTTTGTAAGTCTAATAAAGATTCGTCAGACGTTACAACATGTTTCTGTAACATGTTACTGTGTCAATGTTTATAGTTTGTCGGATTTTTAATGACTTTAAAGCTTTTTAAATAGCCAGAAAGGACTTTTTTGTAGTCATAAGGGTCTAAAACGACTATTAGCGTAAATACTTTAAGGTATTTGGAATAGATTTACAGTTTTTGATAGAATAATGTACGAGTATAAGAAAAGGTTTTAAGGTTACCTTAACCGACGCGACGCCCGATTCTCATAGAAATCTGTTAATCGGGATAAAAGTGGTTTAAATCTGCCTAGTGTCTGAAATATCCGTACCAAATTTTGATTCAGCCATTTTACATAACGCCCGTTTTAATATAGGAAAGAATACATAAACTTTGTGTGTAAAACTTTTAGTATTTTTTAACATAAAAATTCATTTTTAAAATTAACTTCGGTAGTCGTAAGAAATTTGAAAAATAACCTTTTTTTTCTATATTCTGGTGTAAACCAATGAATGTAACTGAGTTTGGGAGGTTTAATAATGTGGTTAAGATAAACTCTAACATAAAGCAATCGCTGTCATTATTAAACTACTTAATTATGCATGGAGACATTGATCTGATCTTAAAAATGTGTTAAAACAATTCTTACAAAAAAATTTGTCAATATAACACTCTATTTGGGGAAAAACTGCATGTATAATTTAGTTTAAAAAAAGTTAATTTTTTAAATTATAAAATTTTTTGATTTTTAGAGTTAAGAGGAATAATATTATCAATCGTTAAAATTGTAACGAAATGATTGATTTTCACTTTGAAAACGATTTCTATGTATATCAATGATTTATATGAATTACCTACTGATTGTGGAGTTAAATATCGCGACGTGTCAATTGTTGAATGACATTGACAATTGAAAAACGTCAAGTGTCATCTTTTTGACACTAATATCCGGACATGTCAATCGTTGAATGACATTGACAGTTCAAAAACGTCAAGTGTCATCTTTTTTTGACACTATTGACAATCCCAATTGATTGAACATCATTGATTGATGTACGAAGATTGGTGTTGTGCTAACATTTTGTAACTAACTACATATATATATTTTGACTGGAGAGTAATTTACTTTTTGTAGAATATGTGTCTATGGATGCGGTAATTTTTTTACGGTTCAAAAAAAAAATCTACTATATAAATAAGTTTACACTTAGAGCGCTTTTCTTCTCAAGCGTTGTTTTACCAGCGCGCGGATCTCGCCCGCAATGCGTGTCGCTGTCAGCGTCAAATTTAATACAATAATGAAATCGTGAACTGATTTGACGTTGACATCGACACGCATTGCGGGCGAGATCCGCACTCTGACAAAAAAATGCATGTCAGGAAAAGTGCCCTTACTATTGTTACAATAAAGTCGCATCCATAGATTTTGTCCGTAGCTAAACACATGTTAAAAAATTTCGTAGTTTTTATAATAATATCAAATCTGTTTAAATAATATATATTTTTAAATACCTTTAGCATTTTATAGACGAATATTATAGTTTTTTAGGTAGACAAAATATTTTTTATGCCTAACATAGCAGCCTGTAAAGATTTGGCGTAAGTTTGAAAGTAAATTATAGTTTTGGGATTAGTGTGTGTTTAGTTTGACCTCCTAACATATTATTATATAATTTAACACGTTAAAGAAATGATACTGTAAGTCATTTCAAGTAAATATCAGAAAATATATCGAACTTCGAGTATTAGAAGTATAAATTATTATAGGTATTACTCGGTCGTTTAATGTATAACAGTGTTTTGTCTCTTCTTTGCGTCGAGCTGTACTGAATGCTAATATAAATATGTATAAGTGTGTCTATAGAATGTATGGTAGATGTTTACATATCTTTGTATTAATAGTCTTGTATGTTCGTCCATGTTGTCGCCGAATTTATCCCCGGTATTTTAAATAGTTTGTGGAAATTACATGACTTTTATAACTGATGTGAAGACATTATAAATATCTTCTTTAAACTTTCGCGTTTTGTACACATTATAAACTTAAGACTAACGGGTCTGGAATCGGGTCCCAACCACTGGATTGAACTCCACAAGCCACAAGTCCTATCCACTGACGGACACTATTACTCCAGGATAGTGCGGGAAGCCGTCGAAATAAAAAAGTATCCCAACTTTAACCGGGAAGATGGATATCGATTATCTACGTCGTGGAATCCGGTGATCAGCAAATGTACTCGCCACCTCACTGAACGCCCGCGTGCTGATACTATCAGTGTGGTATGCCGTAGTGGCTCCCCGAACACAATAGTTAGTGACGACGAAGTGAGGGTAGTTGAACAAACCCGCACTTCACGAAGACGACGATGAGCTGAAGCCAGTCCACCCGTGACCACGGCTCTTGTAACAGGGTCGAAACGTCGGGTAATAAAGAGATATGTATATATCTCAATAATCGCGTAAAAGACCCGTTAGTCTTAAGTTTATAACATTATAAATATCTATTCATTTTGTGGGTAGTTGTAATAATTGACTTTCGTTGTTTTAATTATGCTCTCCCAAAGACCCTCTAAATGTAGGTCATACGGAGCATTACTCAATGCTAGTTGTCTGATATCGTATTATCAATATCATTCGAGCGTTTAATGCAGTTGCATTTATGACCATCCGATTTCCCTAACAACATCGACATCATTGGCGAGTTATTTTTTGTAATTGAAACGTTCATCGTTTTTATCAGACCTATTAAGGTCTGTATCTAACCCCAGGCGCACACACGACGACAGTCGCGCGGCAGCTCTGCGTCAGTCCGCAGTCATCGTCATCAGTCACGCTGTGAGCGCTGAGGAAGGTGCACGTGTATATTTTCCTTTGCATTATAAGCACCAAGGCAAGTGCAACTAGAGGCTCCATGTTAACTCACAAGATGAACAACAACCGTCTCTCTCGAATACTCCACTACTAATGATCGCTTCCTGCATGACGTCTGTCGTAACGACTAGTCGCCGACACTAGCGACAGCTCCGCGTCTAGTCGCGACGACAAGACGCCAATTGCAAACGAAAACGCTGCGAGTAGACGCGGCGACATGTCGTCTAGTGTGCGGTGCCTGTAATACTATAAAAGTTAATGAGAACTAAACAAAAATGTAAATTGTTCAACAATTTTACACAGGTTTTTAAGATTTAACCTAATGTTTCTTGGTGTTAAAACATCATTGCCATTTAACAAAAGACGGCATACCTATTTTGAACTATGTTTAAAATCAAAATAGTCATTATGTTGTCTGTATTTTTTTTAATTAGACTACCAACATTAACCGAGTATTATAATTAGAGTATAGTTATAAAATTTGGCGGTAGTTTGAAATTTTGAAGTTAGCGTCAGCACATAACGTATTGTTAATATAATATGAAGACACAATTCAAACAGTTTAAGTACAACAAAATAACATGAAAAGTTTAAATGAATAGACACATAATTGGGATTTAAAAAAATGCTGAACAACAATTTGTATAGCTGTAATAATTTTGTAGTTATTAGAATAAAAAATATGATTGAAGATAAAATCAAAGGTAAGCAAACACATTTCCTTTCTTTGGCAGGAGCATTACTTATTGTTCACTTTTTAGTTCATTTTAACAAAAAAGCACACGAAGGGTTCCGTACCATCTTAAAAAACAGCCAAAGCCATGTAGTATGGGCGCCCCTAAATAATACATCATCTGTGAAAATATTAACTTTCTAATTCTCGGTTCATGAGATACAGCCTGGAGGCAGTTGGACGGACGGACAGCGAAGTCTCAGAGTTCCCGTTTTACACTTTGGGTACGTAACCCCAAAAAAGGACAAAAAGCACGTTTTTTTTTTAAATTATAATGTATTTTTGTATGCATATTATTTATGTAGGTAAAGAACAATGGCAGTTGCCCATACTAGCAATTGTCTGACACAAAAGATGAGCGCACGTAACGAAAAATTTGAACGATTCAGCATCACTTGTAGACTCCATAAGTGAAGTCATTTTCCATCGAGTAACCCGGAAAATAAAGATACTTATTGTGTTTTGATATTGTAGGTTATATTGTCGTAATTAGTCTCGCCATAAACTATATGTACAACCGTCATGGTGGCAAAGAACTACATTATTAGGTAACCTGCTGGGGTGTTTGTCGGTGGTCATACTGACATGCCATAACTGTTATTTTATTGGATGTACCTACACAAGTTGTGACAAAGTGAAATATCTGTATAAACTGTAGTAGGCTGGTTGCTACAGGTCTACTATTCTTAGAAGCAGATTTTTAGTAAGTGCATATTGTAAAAATAAAAATAGAAAAAGCACACAAAACAACACCATCGACAAAAAAGTAGTATCGGAGTAATCGGAGTATTCTGTGATCTGTCAAAGTGACAAGGTAGTATCGCACGACATCATTGGATTTGATTGGCTGGCGCACGGGCCTCACGGTTATAAATAATCGTTGATAATCTTTTAAAATCTAGATTTAACGCCGGCTTTTATTGGAACATTTAGATACTTGTAAAATCACAAAATAAACAATAAATTACTTTGGCATATATAATATTTATGGGCGTTTTTAAATAATGAGACAATTTTTTGCCATTGTTCTTTTCTTTTACTTTTATTATGCCAGTCATTTAAAATTCCTCAAACAATGACGTTGATAGATATTGCATAGAATTTAATTGAACGCAAATAGACGTAAGTGTTTATTGTTGTTATTAAGTGTTATTTTCAAAACAACAAACAGGTAATATTCTTATAAGTGTTGTAACTATTTCAATAAAATGAGTAATGACGCTACATTATCACTGAAAACAATGTTTTCTGCCTATTTCTCCTTATTAGACAGACACATATCACGCCTATATCCCCGAAGGGGTAGGCAGAGGTGCATTACACACCCACAATTTGCCAGTATTTTTGGTCCCACGTAATAGGGGGCAAGCCTATTGCCGTCACCGGGCACACATATAATGGGTTATGTCGAAAACGGCCAAATGAATTTATCAAAAAGTAGCAGCTATATTGTACCTAATTTTGAAAAAGAATTGCGATGAAATGTTGATTAAAGGCAACAAAATCTTACGTGCCAGCCGCTATGGCACAGCCAATTAAAGTTAGTTACAATTTGATTTGACACTTGACAATTTGATAACTTGTTTGACATACTTAGTTCTTCTTTTTTTAAAAACGTGGCTCCATAGAATGTTCATTGATGATTTCGCATCTTGATTTTTCCCGCACAAAAAAACTAGTTCGCGGTGCGGGACAAGGAAACGTTGTTCGGTATTGCAATTGAGCGTTTGGGCCTGGATTTTTGTCCAGCGCAAGAGGTAACTTAAAAGGCAACCTGCCACGTGCTCCGCAAAAATCCAAGTCCTTACTCTTAATAAATTAAATGTTAAAACGTTTTCATTAAATTGAAGTTTATTCATAACATAAATGTCATTATTATTTCGTTATCAGCTATCATCACTGAACTAATTTCAATTTCAATAATATCATTAAATTTCCCTGTATCTTGAATGAAATAACAATATATTTGTTTATCACTAAACTTCAAATAATAAGAAGGTAATTGCCTACAGTTGCCATTTTCACGTGGTTATACGCCTAATGGGTCAGTATGGGAAAGTCGGCAACCATAAGACATACCTACGAAGATCTGTTGCCTAACAACAAACCACGTCATATATTTTAGTTAAAATAAAACCGGCCAATTGCGAGTCGGATTCACGCACGATTCGGTATTATCATCTGTAAGACGACCCCCCCTCCATATTATCTATGAGCCCCTCTAAATATTAATTTTATTCTGTTTTTTTAGTAGCTTCGTTCGCTTCGCTCGCTCGTCATATGTCTAAATATCTATGTAGTCACTGTGATTTCACCATAAGACGAGCATAGTGTAGCTGCGTACGTCAAATACCAAGGCCGTGTTCGGGGAACATTCCTTTACTCCATAGCGCGTGACGTCTTATCAGAGTCTTCAAATGCTTCGATGACGTCATACTTCAATCCTAACCTAGCCGTAGTGCGCTAGTAGCTCCCCGAACAAGGGGCAAACGTAACCGAACTCTTACTATGTAGAAAATACTATAGTACTTATAGTATTATCTTTATCTGTGCCCCCTACATACATACACACTAACAAACAAATTTTAAAGCTTTATTTAGATAAAGAAAGAAATTGTTGTGGTGTATTGAATGCATCTGAATTTTACGCTAAGATAATTTAGAGATCTCTCTATGTGGTCGATGTATTATACCTCGCGTCACATAAAAAGAACGCAGTAGACGATTTATCGATATATATGGTGTTAACAGCGAGTGCGATGCGCAAACACATCCTCCCACTCTCGCTAAGCGTTCTTTTTACGTGAACACCAGTATACTAAACAGTAGTCAATAACAAACCCCTATTTTTCCAGTAATTTTGTTGGTCCCATTTACCTAATGTGCCTATTGCCATTACCGAGCAGCATATACTGTATCAAAATCAGTTATCTAATTTCCATTATACAAGCTTATATTAGCTTAATTTGGGTTAGATGACGTTGTGTGAGAATGTCCAAAAACATTTATTTTTATTGTCTCTGCAGTTTGGACTCCATTTTATTTAATAGGTAATAGGAAGGTTATAATCGTCATTAATTTCCACTGAAATATAACATTAGCATGTTAACTTCCGTATCCCTGACCTGTTAGTTAATTAAGAGAAACAATAATTATGTAATTGATGTAACACCGTGAAAATTATAACGATACTATGTCTCCAAAATGTTTGTTTTATTTCAATTCTAGCGGACGCCCGCGGCTTCGTCCGCGGCTTCGTCCGCTTGACAAATTATATCAAAAACCTTCCTCGAGAATCACTTTATCCATTGGTGAAAATCGCATCAAAATCCGTTGCGTAGTTTTAAAGATGTTAGCATACAAAGGAAACGGAATCAACTTTGTTGAATACTATGTTATGATTAGAAGATTCGTATTCAGATGCTCCACAAGGAATCAAGAAGGGTTTCGCTTCAGACCCACGGTACCCGTGGCCATACCCCTGGTTGTACCGTGGGTGTTTTAAAGTTAAACGGTACCACCGACTAATAGTGATGTGATGTTAACATTTGTACCCTGTGGAATGCTCACTAAGTACAGGCTGTTACATTCTAATAGGTCAGTATTAGAAATTCTGAAACTATAAGACGTACAAAAACCTGTTCTTAGGATGTCAACGAATTTATTAAAACTAAAAACTGTATTTTATTTTTAACTTGTACTCAGCCCGAGAATCAACCCCGTACTTTTTGAAAAATAAAACTAACACAATTTATATTTAAATATCGATAATACATAACGTTACTATTAAATATGATGTCTGGAAAAGGGAACAGTCGCTGGTTCGACTCCAGCTCAAGACTTATCCTTTTTGCGATTCATAGAACGCTTTCCCTGTCAAGCGTTTTTCCACCAGAGGGCGGATCTCGCCCGCAATGCGTGTCGATGTCAATATGAAACTTCTAACAATAATGAAATGAGTTTTATGTCGAGGGCCACCCGCACGCCCGTTTGCTATCGTAACGGGGCTATTTGGCGATTTGGCGTTGACATTCACCGAGCCTTTTCACAACTCGGTTCGTTAGGTCGGCTTTCCAGTCCAACTGCGATTCGGCTAAGCTTCGATATTTTCCGTGAAGCGACTGCCATCTGATCTCCACAAGCCATGGGCGATATCGAAGTTCTGTAGTTAGACCGGTCGGATTTTTGATTTAGGGCTCCAACTACCACTAACGACTGCCATAGATGGTCGTATAACAACCGGGAGCGACGGTTTAACGTGCTCTCCGAGGCACGGAGGGGTCTCGGTGTCTTAAGACATGGTCACCCATCTTAAGACCGGCCTGACTAGATGTTGCTTAACTGATTTGACGTTGACATCGACACGCATTGCGATCGGGAAACTTAAAGGCCATCACTTTGCTCCGTTTTGCAAGAGCTCCGTCCGCAGGTGACCGAGAATGACTTGGGCCACAGATATGTTGATAGCGATCCTTGGCTCCTTGATAACACCAGAGGTGTTACTCTTCACTATTTAAGGCGAGATAAGAGTAGAGATAGGAGGGCAAATCGAGACAGAAAACGAAAGAGTGTTACGCTTCCAAAGCTGTGAAATACAGCTTTGTAAAAGAACTCTAATATAAAGTATACCGACTGACCATGATAAGTTGGTATAGGTACCTACCTAAACAGGTAAAAATTTAAACCAGTACGGTTGGTGGAAAACACAAGCAGGAAAAGAAAAGATCCCTATTGTAAAACACTGTCATGCTGTCAGGGCTATACTCTGCACCCGTGTAGGTTACAAGAGGATAATAAAATGCTGACACCATCATAATAGTCTACCTTTTCCTTGTATTATCTGTGATGTAGAATTCCTAATATTTTAAATGTTATAACGTAATATTTAATACGTAATGAGCGTAATAACTATGATATAAAACCATTTAAGCGAATCGTTTAGCATAGTAGGTAATTAGTTACAGGAAAATACTGTTATATTCATTGACAAATTTTAATACCGAATAGGCACACGTCACAATCGTCATGCCAAGCCAATGACAGTTTTATACATAAAACATCATTGTGCGAAGCGATGTGGTTTTCTAGGACAAACTATTGGAGTTTCAAACAGATGTGAAATTAGATTTTGAACGGTAGGTAGCTACCAGTGTTTACACTAAACCTACTAAAACATTTAACTGGAGTCTTCTCCATCGTTCGTCGATGATTGTGCCAATGTCAGGTTAATGATTGATAGTCCCGCACAGAAGAACTAGTTAGGTACTTCGAACTAGCCCCAGGTGCGGGACAAGATTAGAAACGTTGTTCGGTATTACAAGTGAGCGTCGGGAACCCGGTTTTTGTGGAGCGCCAGAGGTAACCCAAAAAACCACCAACCAGGCACTCGGTAATAAAATTAAAATTCTACAGGACACTTACGATTGCAAATTTAATTGTGTCTGTCATGTGTCGCCCATAGAGTAAGGGATCCTGACCTTGGTCTATGATAGCGACGACGGATATCGGACACAGTGCGTAAACTGAGCACTCATACACATACAAATGAATGACATGTCCACGGACAACCGCACTAAAATATCGAGGCGTTATACCTACGCTCCCCTTTGGCGTATTCCTGTGTTGGTTCTTACGGGTGAGCATATTGCCGTTGCCGGGAACTTGGCCTAATTTACCAAAGCCTCGTCAGTTTGTCAGATGGTGCATCGCGTGGAGGTGTGAATGTCATGGGCCACGGAGATGTTGAGTTTGATTCAAAAAAGCTACCGGTGAGAAATATGTATTAAATCAAGGAACCCTTGTGCCAAGCTTCGTGAAGATCGGGCAAAACTTTGGCTGCTAGCCCAGAACACATAAAGACAGACAGACGGACGGAACAAAGCAAAATGGTTAAATTTCGAAATGTAGACGTTTCGCTCGCTTTGCCAATAATTTAAATATATTTATTAAATAGAGAATGAATACCAAAGTATGGATGTGGGTTCCTACCGGTACTGTATTCAATCTTATTATCTTCTTGTTTTTATTTGTGTGATTATTATTAGATATCTCATTTTTATTATATGAAAGAAGATTGACGAAACAGATACATAAGGCGGGCGTGAATGGACAGGCAGGCAGGGTCGACCTAGGCGAACGTACTTCGACCAAATCGGAGATGTTTTGACCAAAGGTCAGGTCAAGCGTACCCAGAACCGGAGAGTGTGCATGAAGATAGTTATGAAAGTGGAAGAAGCGAAAAAAGTATGCCAGGATCGTTGCAAGTGGAATTCCATAGTCTCTGCCTACCTCCATGGGAAAGAGGCGTGACCATATGTATATATGTATTTATTTGTAATCATCAATTGAATCAATAATAGTTAAGACGTCATAGTTGGATACGTTTTTGAAAATTACTATAAAGTATTGAGGTCTATCGATTTGATAATTATCTAATAAAAAAAAAACAAAGATATAATATAGGTAGGTACGTAGTAGTATGTAAGTACTACCTATTCCCTATTCTGTGGTGAAGTGACAATTTCTTGCATCTACTCTATTGGTAATTTCAATAAATTGGGAATTATTAGTCAGTATGACACCTTGGACCTCGGACATTCTGACAATTGGCCTAACACACGTGTAATCATGATTACGCTTTAGTCAGACCACCTAAAACACTCGATTGCTCATTCACCTCGCCTCATGTTACTAATTCTTAACTTCAAACATTGTTTCGTTCAAAGTTATTTTACCTGTTTGAATTTGTCACCGAAACGTTCAGACATTTAGTCACATTAACTATTTCGTCATTCACTAGTGGTTAGGTAGGAATGTGCATGATGGTATTTACCTACCACAGCGAGTGGTCTAAAGAGCTCTACAATTCAATCCCACCCTATCTCTTTTTCGATCCCAAAAGCGTGCAGGGCAGAAGTACCACTCTTATTCAGTAGACAGTAGATAACATCACAGTCAGAATTGGGCAATTCAATAGAACGTCCCTATGTAGAACGATCTTCTTTCTTTAGGTACGTGGCTCCATCGTTCGTCGATGATTTTATCAATGTCAAGGTAATGCTTGATATTCCCCGCACAGAAGAACTAGTTACTAGGTACTCTGAACTAGTTCACGGTGTGGGACAACGAAACAATTGAGCGTTTGGTCCTGGATTTTTGGGCAGCGCCAGAGGTAACCTAAAAGGCCATTAGCCACGCGCTCCCCAAAAACCCAAGTCCATGTAGAACGATCAATGCTTGGAATGCTCTGCCTGTGCATGTCGAGTTTGCTTCGTCTGACACATCATTAGGCAACTTAAAGGCTATCAAGGCTCTTTAGACAGTTTTGCAAGAGCTCCATCAGCAGGTGACCGAGCATTACTTGGGCCACAGATATGTTGATAGCGATCCTTGGCTAAGGAGCCAAGTGTCGTGTAGGTGTTATAAGGATAACACCAGAGGTATTACCTACTCTTCACTATTTAAGGCGAGAAAAGAGTAGAGATAGGAGGGAAAATGGAGACAGAAAACAAAAGAACGTTTCGCTTCCAAAGCTGTGAAATACAGCGTTGTAAAAAAACTCTAATACCAAAGTATACCGACTGACCATGATAAGTTGTTATACTAACCTAAACATCTAAAAATTTAACCCAGTGCTCTGTCACTAAAATATTATATCAGGATCAGAATATTATATTATATCAGGAAATATTATATCAAACTGCAATTACGATGTAGGTACGTGACGTTTAAATGGATTTTCCTTCCTCGTAGACGTGTATGAAGGGGACGGGAGTATGCGTAGGCACCTACCTACTGAACATCTAATTTTACGTCACAGAATACGTCAAATAGATAATAGATCGTGACGTTGACTTATGAAGAACAATCTATTCACATAACCATTGCCGTTTTGGCACCTCTAGCAATAATCTATAAAACTTACCGGTTAGGTAAAAGTGAGGTCCATAGTAAAAAAGGGGCCAAGTGCGTGTCGGGCCTCGCATAGAATAGGGTTCCGTAGTTACCCATAATAACCTCTATAACTCTTGAACTAACAAAGTTATCCAAACCGTTATACCGTTTTCATTGAAAGGTCATAACATGGTCTACTATCGTGATGGTTTCCAGATTTTTCGAGCCAGCCGTTTAGATTTTAGAGGGGGACACTCTGTTTTAACAAAAATATGCTAACGGTACGATAAATTTATTTACAATAAGATTTACAAATATCCATTATTATATACTAAAAATATTTACATGACAAAATATCGTTTAAAAATGCCGACTGGGAAGGTTCACAAATACTGGCTGTGTTGCCACGTTGGATGGCGATACTTATTCTTTGGACCAGAAAATAGCCAGCCTTCCGTTCCTGAGAAGCATCGATTAAGCTTTTACCAATGTTTTATAGTTAGATAACTTGCAAACGGATATAGTTCTACAGTGTTTTTAAAAGACCTATCTAATGATCCCCCATACATGATGGGATAGATGCAAGAAAAAATAATCCCCACCTTACGTGTAGCGAAGGTAGGTACCCTAAAAAAATAATAATTTTATTTCAGCACTTGAACGCCGTAGTAACTACACATATCCATACAAAGTTTTATGTTTCTAGCACTCACTGTTTGGGAGGAAAGCTGAGAACGGACAGACGGACATGACGAAACTATAAGGGTTCCGAGATTTGAACTACGGAACCCTAAAAAATAAAGAAATTACTCAAGGGTTCTGTATAGATTTGTTTATGGTACGCTTTGGGCCCGTGGACGAGTGAGTGGATAATATTGGAAAGCAAGCAGAACGTGCGCTACAGGATTACTGATTTACAATCATTCAGATGACAATCACGACTATAATATATCCTCGAAAGAGTACTTAAACATATACGTTCACCATTAAGATGTGTGTGTACACCTAATTATTATTATGCTAAGTGGGGACTGCCTATAACCCGGACCGTACCTATAATCCCAGCAGTCCGAGAATACTTACACCTACCTAAGTAAAATGAATCATTTCATTCGTTATATTATTTGACTTGAGTTAAAAAACGACGCGGTATTTCCCAATGTTATTTGTTATTTTATAACAATAGTAGTAGCGATCTTGTATTGTGCCTGTATTGCATAATGTTCATTAAAATATACCTAGAATTAAGTCCATTAGGTACCTAATAAGTATAGCGTTGCCGGTTGAAAAGTTATATTACTGAAAGAGAACCAAGTGGGGTACTACCATCATCACGGCGGTGAGACCGATCATGGACGATTGACTGCAGAGGCAGCATGGTTACCTCATGTATCGTGCGACGCAGCTCGTTACCGGGCATGGATGCTTCGGTAGCTATCTGTTTCGCATCCATCGTGCGGTCGAACCCCGGTGTCAACACTGCGAGGTTTCCGACGACGACAACTCACTCCACACGTTGGTGGAGTGCTCAGCGTGGGCGAGTCAGCGCCGGGACCTCGTAGTGGGTCTGGGCGTGGATACCCTCTCGCTGGAGACCATGCTTCAAGCCATGGTCTCCAGCGGGAGTAGGTGGAACGCGGCCGTGTCCTTCTGCGAGCAAGTCATGCTCGCGAAGGAGGCGGCCGAGAGGGAGAGGGAGCTTACCCTCCCTGCCGAGTTCCGTAGTCAGCGGCGAGGGCGCCGTAGACTCATCTACGCCCAAGTCCATCGACCTCCATGATCAGGGCCTGAGGACGGCGGGATCGCCACCCGCCGTCCTTACAGAAGCAGGCTAGAAGGGTTGCGTGCTGCGGGGCCTTTGCCCCATAGCACGCAACCAGATTCACTCACTGACGCGGGATAAAACCCTACCCCAACGACGCGGGATTCTCATCCCGACGTAACCCCCGCAGAGACCACAGAGGTGGTCAAAATCCGCCGGGCGCCATTGTAAATACGTTCTGCTTGTAACCAGAGACGCCCGGCAACGGACGTTAGAGCGGCCGCAGCCTTGGGCCGCGGAATTAAAAAAAAACAAAATAAGACTGAAAGAGAAAAATGTACCAATGATATTTAATATCTAATTTAAAAAGTAAAAATAAATATAACACGTAATAAATATAAAAAGTAAAAATAAGAAGACACAAAAAATACAGGCCAAGTTTGACTCGGACTCGCGCACGAAGTATATATAATCTTTAAAAATGGCAAAACAAATTACTGTTATTGTGGTATGGGAGTTTGTTGTTATTTGGTAAAATGGCATTGAAAATAAACGTAATATGTTTTACTTTACTTGTTTTAATCACTTAATAGGATATTAACAATAATATGTTTCACAAAGATGGCGGTGCGTCAACAACAATTTTCGATGTGTTTTTATTTACTGTATAGACCCAGCTACGTTCTTGACAGCTACGGTAGTGATGGGAATGAGGTGTGATCGTGTTATAGAAACATTCCTTTAGAGTCCCCCTTAATATTAGACGGACGGACAGACAGCGGAGTCGTAGTAATAGGGTTCCCTTTTTAGAGTTTTCGAAACGAAAATCTCTTATACAACAGTAATGTCCGTCCGTCCTTCCGTCCGTCCGTGACCAACTTTCAACTGTAGAACGATAGAGCTAGAGACTAGTGTAAACGCGAATCGACTCAGCGTGATCAAAGACCTGTAAAATGAACTTGACCTTTGACCTCTGATCTCAAAGTCAAGGTCAAAACGAGGTCAAATCGAGAACAGTAATAGTTAGAGACTCAAGACCAGCTGCAATCAACTTAGCATGGTCAAAGACCTCTAAAATGAACTTGACTTTTGACCTCTGATCTCAAGGTCAAGGTCAAAACCAGGTCAAATAGAGAACGGTAATAGTTAGAGACTCAAGACCAGCTGCAAACAACTCAGCATGGTCAAAGACCTCTAAAATGATGTTGAACTTCATGTCATGTGACATTTTCTAGATTTTGTGAAAAAACTTTCGAAAACTCTAAAATATATGGCAAATTTTTGCCATATTTTTAACTTGTTACCCTTTGGGTACAGAATACAGCTCCCCTATGAGCATGATATCGGAAGAGTGTCAATACCTGGGAAAAAACGCTAAATATGTACATAAAATCAGGCATCTTTCCCGTGGTCTGCGGTTATTTCACACGGACCGTGCCTTTATGCAACGCCTTCATAGAAATAGCTAGGCATTGAACAAAAGTATTGCACGTAGCTCGTTGCTCGCAGCTATGTGAATTCCATTGGAGCCTCTACCTAAATTAAAGAAAGTTTTTAGCAATCTTACAGATATTATGCATTTAGTGATTGTGGTAACGTATTGCTTGCGTAGATACCGTGGTAGCAATGAAAATTAGATCTCGTAAGTGGGTATCAACAATTTAACGATGCTAGAACCCCAGAAAAAAATATTTCTCATAATTTTATTTTAGCACTTTGTTGGAATAGTAAATACACATATCCGTGCAAAATTTTATCTTAGCGCTACCCGTTTGGGAGAAAAGACGAAGACGGACGGACGAACGGACATGACGAAATTATAAGCGCTCCGAGACATACTACGGAAGCCTAAAAATGGTGCAAATGAGTTGTCAATGTCATCATCATTTATTTCCCCAATTTTCTGAAGATACAATGTAATGTATGTGTACCACACAATTTAAAAACTAACATTATGGTTTTACATTACATCGTCATCCTGACTTACTAATCATTATGTGACGTTCAATATGGAGGTGGAGCTTAAGGACTGTATTAGGTTCAAAACTTTCGTATCCCTTCCACCATTCTTGTAGCTTTTGTCTGGATTGTACAAGGATTGCATTCATTTGATTTCAAAATTTTATGCTCGATAAACGGAAAAAGTAAACCTAAAATTAATTTTACTCATTTTTATTTATTTACAACACACGGAGAAAAATAAAACAATAAGAAGAATACAAAGAGAACAGTGAGCAGTTAGTAGAAGGGCACTACTTATTCCTAAAAGAATCTCTTGCAGCAGGCCAGAGAGGAGATGTAAAGGTGACAAGGCAACGTGTGTGCAGTGCAATAAAAATTAACTTATATAAACTAAAGGAGCATTATAATATATATATTAATAAATACATACTGTACTAATTATAGTACTGTATGTATTTATTAATATATATATTGTATGTATTTAAGTATATTAATACTTAAATACATAAGAGACTACAATATATTATTACCCAATATAACTAAGATAAAAAGGAGAGGTAGTGTGCTTTTTGTTTTTAAATAGAGTAAGAGTTCTAGAGCTTTGTATGTCAGGGAGTGAGTTCCACAGCTTGACCGCATGAACGAAAAAGGAATAGGAATAAATTAATATATTATACCTATGCCCTCAATTTTCTCCAGGAAAAATAATATTTAGGTAGGTATGTGTTTTGTGATAACTAAACACACAAGTTAATGTAATATGAGTTTACTCATGTAACTAATGATTTTATAAGGAAAATGGGATTCAGTTAAAACATCAGTGATTTGTTGCAGGGAGTCAGTCGCAAAGCGCGCTTTGGTTTGTACAGTCAACAAAGGCGAGTTTTTGCTCGCTGTTGGCTACCAACCTTATCCATAAGACCTTTGTAGGGTCCGGATACTAAGTTCCTAAGTTGTCTGTATGAGAGAAGAGAAGTTTTAAAAATGAGTTTTCTCATGTTCTGGATTTCTGTTGTGTGCTTCAGTGGAGTGTATGGTGCTCAGTTGAAATGGTGGAACAATGGTAAGCCTTTGATATTAACGTTCACACTTAATCTTTTAGATAAAGTCTTTAAACACTGACTCTTAAAAAAATATTTAAAAAAATATTTCTTGAAATGTAAATATAACTAACAAAAGTTTATTTAATATATTTTCATTACGACAAAAAATTGTTCAGACTTATTAAACGGCGTCTCTCAGGGATCTATGCGAGGGCCACTACAGAAGTTATATGCTATGAGTAGTTAAATAATTTTGTTGATTGTAATAATTTGATACTATCGGACGCCCGTGGCGTCTCCCGAAGCTTCGTCTGTGTAAAATAATTATCTAGTTCCCAGCTTCCACATTTCCGAGATATAACCTAAGTAACTCCTTATAACGTCAGCTATCTACTAGTGAAAGTTTCGTTAAAATCCGTTCAGAGATTAGCCGGAACAAACTAAGTGTGTTGGATACACATTATTTATTCTTCTTCGTTACATAGATACTGACGATAACTGGCGTTTAGTTTTGTCTTTGTCTTGTTTTTGGAGTAACAGGCATGATTATGTGTCATTTTATGGTTTAATGAATTTAGCTTAATTACATAGAGGAAGAAATATTGTGTCATATAAAATTATGAGTAATGAAATAATTACTGTAAATGTTTCAATCCTTTTATTTAATAATTGCTTACCATTTAATTTATTGTTATATTTTAATACTTTACTTGAGCTACTCTCTTTAAAATTGTTGTACACTTTCGACTAGGTTTTTCCCATTTGTAATAAATGTTTACGTGGTTTCGAGATAAGTAGTTCATATGTCAGCAGCTGCTACATGAAGGCGAGGATGGCTTAGAACACGACGGCGACGATGTAAATATCAAATAAAATGAATCTACTACATCAGCGGAAAGCCCAAAACATATTTGAGCGGTTTGGGGTAGAGACGCTGGGAGCTTGGGGTCCGAGTGCTCGCGGCCTATTCAAAAATTTATCTAAACTCATGATCCACACTTCTCAAGACCAGAAGGCTGGTTACTATTTGGCACAAAGTATAAGCATTGCCACACAACGTGGCAATGCTGCCAGCCTTCTCGGAACATTGCCATTCGGCGACGAGGCGGAGGAATTCTTTACGCATATTAGAACTTAGATGTAATCTTAGTAGGTATAATTAAAATAGGTAATGTACATATTTAGTTGGTGTCAATTGTATTGTTTTATAATTAAAAACATGTTAATTATTTGCAAATCAGGATACATAAATATATTTTGCAGAAATTTTGAAAATAAATTTAATATTGCTAAATTAAGAGTCCTCCTATTAAATTTTACCGTTTTCGCTGACTTTACAGACGTGTTTTTACACTGAAAATACTGTATTTTTATAAGTTTTAATGCACAACATGAAATATCATTTCAATAATGATCTAATAAGTGAGCTACTTTCTTATTTTTGTCATTAAATTTTGATTAATCGACCTAAAACAATCGGTAGTTTTTCGTATCTTTTGCTGGAAGAGGTCTAGAATATCACAAATTCACTAATCGTTTTGACGTCTAAAAAGTATTACAAAAATACAGTGTATTCTTGTAAAAGTCATCTATCAAATGTATGGATTACTTTTTATCACTTTCATAAAAAAAAATTGAGTAAACAAATATTTAAGTTAGTCAAATTTTAGAGAAAATGGGCAATGAATTGGTTCTTATTTCGGCTACATAAAACTCTCGTTCATAAAATTAAAACAACATAAATAAACCTTGGTTCAAAATCAATCCATTTCCAAAAAAAAAGAAAGCTAGATAATAGAAAATAGACTGTAAATAATCTTTTAAAAACACCTAAATTTCGCTTTATAATACTCGACGCATGCCTCAAGTAAACAGTCCGCGCCAAGCGCTTACAGGGAGAGGACGTGTCGCTCTGCGCGCCAAAATTCGACGCCGTCTACAGACGAATATAGCGTGGCGTGAGATTTTGATACTTTGGTAATATAAGTTATTATTTTGTGATGATTAGGCTTCTTTTTAAATACAACAAGTGATTATGTAGAATGTATTTATCATTGTTTTTGTTAAAAAAAGCTGTTACATTTTATAAAGCTGGATTACTCACTCACTCACTGACACAATTTTATTGTTCTCCTTGATGGTGGAGGGGAAGGTACCTATGTTTTTTTTGCAGAAATGTAAAGGGGGTTCGGGACCTAGGGAAAATTCCGAGTTTTTGAGATTTGCCCTCCAGTCCCCCAAGGGGGGCTCCCGAGTAGAGTCAAAATGAATAATAATTTTATAGAGGAATAAAATAAAAAACTTTATTTTATTTTTTTGTATTGGGTTCGCCAATTTGACACCACCCGCCTGGTAGTAAGTCGTGACGACGTCAAGCGATTGTGGGTCACTCACAGAACACTATACTATAGAGAGTGGCCCTCAACTTGACGACCTACTGAACCCAGGATTATATGTGGGAGGAAACACGTGCACAGGCAGGGCGTTCCAGGCCAGTATCGTTCGGCACAGAAACGAACGTTTAAAACGTTCGGTTCTCGCGAACATGTACCTACTGTGTGGGAGTGGCATCTCTGCCCGGCACGCGTTGTTCGGGATCGGAAGGAAGATGGGATCAGATTGAAGAGCTCTTCAGAATGCTCGCCGTGGTAAATACGGTAGAATGCGGCCAAGGAAGCTATTGTTCGGCGCTGAACTAGCGGCTCAAAGCTTCCCGTTACCTCCGGACAATCTATAATACGGATAGCTCAACGCTGCATAGCGTCGAGAGCGTCCAGCAAATACTTCGCGGAGCCGTCCGGGAAGTGAGAGCAGTATTCGACGCAGGGTCCAATCTGCGTCTTGTACAGCAGACACCTCTGATGCAGTGTAAAGAATCGCTTTACCTTATTCAGTATTCCTAGTTTCCACGAAGCTAGCCCTATACATCTTTCGATGTAGTTTTTATTATTGAGCTCTTGACGAACGTCTATGTCAAGGATCTCAAGGTTGCCCTTCATTGGTAATAATGCATTCTGAAGAGAGGGTAGGGGAAGGAAAGGGGATTTCTTCGCTGTAAATGCACACGCCTGCAATGTGCTGTCATCTGCATAACAATGAATGTTCCCGAGGGATAGCATATCATTGATTTGCAGAAGGAAGAGTTGGTGACAGCACGGACCCCTGCGGCGCCCCGGTATTGATCCTCGATACATATATACATAACCGGGGCAACACAGGTAAGGCGTGTTGTCAGGGCGGTGTATTTGTGTCTCCGTGAGAAACGTCACAGCGGGCCGAGCCGTCTCAAGGTATGGTGGACGGCATCGAGGTTCGCATGGAGTCCACGGATGTTGGTGAACTCCACCTCGAAAAGTGAAGCTGTGGGGTTTCCTGGGGCCGCTGTGGAACGTTTACTTATTTCTGTTGCACTGCCATTATCAATTTGAAGAAGAAGCGTGAAGACAGGGCGACATTTGGTGCAGCAGTAATAAGTGACAAAGCGCAGAGGCTAACTTCGTCTGGAACCGTGTGGTTAGGTTGGAGCCGACCCGCCGGACGGAAGGGCTACCAAACCCCCCTGGTGCAAGGCCACCGCTATCCCACACCGGTTACCACCCGGAGCGGCGATCCCACATCAGGATTATGCGCGAGAACATGTGGGGCAGCCTCCTGGTGTGGTTGGTCCCAGGCGGGCCCCATGACTGTGTTGCGGGCGGCCGCGGCAACGCCGTTGCTAAGGGTCTCCCTGGCCAGCGAATCGACCCACACCACCCACACTAGACTCCGCTTTGCACCACTGGTTCCATGCCTGCTGCACCATACATGGCCCCGGGCCCGGCGGTGCAGCTGTTGAACCCCTTACGCAACCAGCCTGGGCTGGGTTACTTGTGGGGCTTTAGCACAGTTGCACGGTGGCATCCCCCGGACCAACACCCGGTACCCACGTAGGGACCGAAGCCACTTCATAGGTACCGTAAATTAAAGAGCCTCGTCCGTTGATCAGCAGGTGCGCCACTAGCAGATGAGTTCGCTGGGGCCCTAAATATGTTGGTAGAGCCCCTTTGTATAGAGGAGGTCAAATGATTTTGATTAGGAAAAAAAATTAGCCCTCGCCCCCCCTTTGAGAGTGCAACGACAGAGGAAAGGTAGAGGAGTTTTGATTACGGGATCATACGAGTATAGAGGGTCTTTTCTTGAATTTAAGGAGAGAAAAAAAACACCCCCCCTCCTAGCCCTCTTTTCACCTCCCCCACACAAGACACTATTATTATAAAATGAAAAAAAAAGATCAAAACCATGTAATCGCCGTACCTACTGGCTGACCACCATCGGTAACTCCGGACTCACGCACAAAATGTGTCAAATACCTAATTCCGCCCGTTTCGATTCTGCATACGGACTCTTAAATTAATAAAATAAGTACCCACCTACTTATTAAGGTACTTTCATGATGATAAGCTGACGTCAATAACCACAGTGACACGCGTCAATGGGTAAGAAATGACGCGCGTGCCGTTCATATTGGTAATACCCTTTCTTATGAATCTTCTTTGAATCTCTCCTATGAAATTATTTATGAATCTTATTTTGAAAAAAGCTGTTTAACTTTTGACTTTCGTTTAACGAACATTCATCGTTTACAACGTATTAGGCTTGTGTGGAATTCGATTTCATCTTACATACATAGGTACACATAGACGCACCTGTTTCCCCAATGGGGAGGGGTATTTTAAAGACTCACATTTGGCACTTATCTTATCCCACCCATATTTATTGTCTGCAAAATAATTACACCCAATGTATTATGTAGAATAGGTCCTTCAACAAAAGTATCTGTGTAGACAGACACATGTTGAAAGACTATTAATGTACATAACACCTATTATAATTTCGAATGTTACGTAAATAACATTCGCTTCGGAAATAGCCGTTATATAGTCTGCGTAAGAACGTCCCTATTTGTTTGTTTGGGGAGCACCTTTACTAGTAAAGTATTCTTTTTTTATCTGCGTCTTTACTGTTTCCTACATAAGAAATAATTAAATTTCGTTTCAATATTTATAATTTAATTGACCACAATTCGTTGATGACGTAGGTCTTATTTACTCAAATATGTCTTCCTCAATGATATCGATTTGGTTAAGGTATAGTTTAATTCATCACTGAGAGCTGACTATGAGTATTAAGTCTGCTTTATGTTCGAAACTTGGACTATTATCCGTGGGGTGGACAGAGGCATATATTACGCCTAAATTTCTTCACTCACTTAGTTAGTCTTACGTAGTAGAGGACGATTGACGTTTCCTGGTGTTTTAGGCATATATGTCAAAACCTCGTTATCAGGTGCACTGAGTTCATGTGAGAATGCCTTGATTAAGAGATAGGGCTCCTTTGCACCATTTAGTACCATTACTTTAGTACATCTATTAGTTTATTTATTATTTTTTGTTATTTTTGTTACAGATGTTAACAATTGTGGTGTGGAAGCAAGTTCAAATCTTGTCCATCACAATCCATGGTTGGTCTACATTGAATACTGGCGAAAAGATCTTACTGAGATCAGATGTGCGGCTACCCTTATTGATAAGAGACACCTCATCACGGCCGCTCATTGTATTAAGAAACCTCATTTCAAACGGTAATAAATTTTAACTTACAACCCATTTAAATCTTAAAATATTATGTGGCTTAATGATGAGAAAGGATACAATATGTCACTATTAGAACTTAACTTTTAGACGTTTATAAAATGACTTGTATACTAGTAGGCATCCAGCGATCTATTTATGTCAACATATACAGTTTTTTTTGAAACAGAAGATTTAAAAAAACTTTGAAATCATTAAAAACATAACTAATTATATTTTCTTCTTTACAGATTAGTTGCACGTCTTGGTGAATATGATTTACTTTCAAAGAAAGATTGTGTTAAAGATGTATGTACAGATCCTATTGTTAGGATAGACATCGAAGATGTTTATATACACCCTGATTATGATGGCAAAGAAAACGATATTGCCATACTTAGACTAGCTCAAGATGCTCCTTACACTGGTTAGTAAACACATTTAACATATAAAATCACTTCTGTTGCTCCGAAGGGGTAGGCAGAAGCAATTGCATACTATTATTATAAAGCTTTAAACTTTGTTCGGTTTACGGCCCTTATCTATGTAACTACTCGTTCGTGGATTATTGAGGAAGACTAATGACGTCACGCTACGAATTACTAATATTATTATACTTCTTTTTAAGAACACAAGCTATGCATCTATTCCATAATGATAGCCTTATCTATCTTTGTTATTTATATCAATAATATTATTTTTATTATTTACTTAATACATACATTTAATGGAAATAATATATTTTTACAGATTTCATTCGTCCTATTTGCTTACCGAGTGGAGAACTTAAAGCTGATACAACATTCTTTGCTGCTGGTTGGGGTGAAATCCCAATCCAAGCTACGTATGCCCATGTAAAGAAAATTATTCCACTACCACTTTGGGACAAAGCCGACTGCCAAGCGTCCTATAAATATACCATACTACCAAAACATATTATCTGTGCTGGTGGGGAAGAAGGGATTGATACCTGCAGGGGAGATTCTGGTGGCCCTTTGACTAGGGTTCAGGAAAAAATTGAACTATTTGGTGTAACCAGCGGTGGTAATACACACTGTGGAACCAAAGGCTCTCCTGGAATTTATACCAAAGTAACTGACTATCTTGACTGGATTCAACTAGTACTTAAATCTTAAGATGAAGAGAATGTATGAAGACCAAGTGCCTAAAAACAATGCTGGAATTATGAAGAAAAAAAAAACAAAAAGAAATAAAAGCATTCAAAAAAGATCTCACGAATAATATAGCATTAGTTTAATTTTAATAAAAAATCATAGCATAAGGCTTCACTAAGATCTTAGGAGCCCAGACCATTTGCAAGTAATGCACCTGCCGATCTGCGGAAAGAGGCCTTAGGAATTATAAAAGCTCCCGATAATGTAAATTGTGGGCTTTCAAGGAAACAGTTACTCGCAAAAAATTACTTCCCCTCGTAATATGGGAAAGCCTACTGCCGCTATCCGGGAACTTCAATGCTTGCCAGAACCTCATGCATTGATTGGTAGGTGAATTAAGCTTGAATTTTTAAGACCTTGGTGTACTTAAGTGATATTTAAGACAATGCCTATTCAATTCTGTGAGGTGTTCTTCAAGGAGTAATCTTGGGACCAATGCTATGTATAGTGAATTTTAATGATAAAATGCTACATAAGGCCTTTGGGGCCTTTTATTATGGGATTTATTTAATACTAGCTGTTGCCCGCAGCTCCGCCTGCGTGTTACTTAAGATCTACATAACTTTTTTATTTATGAAGCGATTGAAAACCAAACTGCAAATTCAAATAAAAAAATCAAATCGTTTCTGAGATTAGCGTGTTCAAACATTCAGACAATCAGACAAAAGTTCTAAAAACCATTATTTTGGGTTTTATTGCGTTCATGTAGCCCCCTACACCAGTTTATCTATTATATCTTCTATTATATTTTCTATTATACCATAAAAATTCATCTTAAGTTACGAAAATATGAAATTTAAAAAAAAAATTACCTAAAACCTACGACAAACTTATTATTTGCGGTTGGTACAGTACTCGGGTCTAGGGATCGAACCGCAAAATTAAGTTTGTTTTTTATTGTATATACTTTTCCGGGATAAAAAGTACCCAGCGTGGTGCCCAGGATATTAAAGAATAATTATACCAAGTTTCATCGTAATCGAACCGGTAGTTTTTGCGTGATGCCTGAACAGACAAACAGACAGACAGACAGACAAAAAAATTTTATTTGGGTTCGGTGTCGGTCTAGTAACACCCCTGCCATTTATTTTTTTGATATTTTCAATGTACAGAATTTTCACTTCTACAGATTTATTATAAGTATAGCTTTGTGGTAGGAAATATGACAATTATGATGATTTTAAAAGGTTGTAACGGGCAATAAACTGTAGAAAAATCATTTTTAAAACTTGTTTTTGATATTAAAATTTGAAGAACATGTTTATTTATAATAATTATGTACTAAGTATCTAAATTTGTTTGCTGTCTGACTTAATTTTAATTAGGTTTTAATATATAATAATATTAATAATAAGATAAAGTGCCTCATTTACAAGTTATGTAAAAAAAAACAAAGTATTTACAAAGTAAATAACAAAAATACAATTTCAATGGATTCTTTTATTTTAGTACCTTTTTATAAACTCGGACTGCAGATATTCTAGTGGTATGTAACATCTGTCCTGGCTGTGGGAATTTTGATTTGAATTACAGAGTGGTTATTAACTTTCTATAGTGCGCGGTAACGTTACATGGTATAAGATACGGTGGCTATGTTGGTGGGCATGTTAAACGCCGCTGTCTACCCCTTCGGGGATAAAGACGTGATTTGTATCTGAAGTAAGTACGTCAACAGATACTTATAATTTTGTATAAATTTTTAACTGACTTCAAAAAACACTTCAAACATCGACACAAATATCGAAATTACATACCTACTACCTTTCCAATTGGTCCCATTCCTACAATTATTTGGTCCCATTCCGACAATTTTGAAGTCGGGTTTTGTAGTTTTTTTTTGTTTACAAATCGGGTTTTTTGTATAACATTAGTACGGTGTCTTGCGCGCTGCTTCGCGCCGCACCACGCCATAGGTTTTTTGGCCTATAACTTTTGACCCCTTAGGGCTAGGTCAAATTTTCGGATTTTTTGGCTTGTCTCCAGATCGAGGGCTATCCATAGAGGGGTCAACCATCATTAGAGCATAAGCAGTTCTCGAGAGCTAAGGGGGGACAACAATTACATTCCCCATTTCTATATATACTCGTAGATAGTGTTGTAGCCCTCTTGCAATTTAAATTTTAAGTTGAGAACTGTATGTATACATAGGCTATAAGATTTTTGTTACTAACCGTCTATGGACATTGTCTGAAATAAAATTATTTTATTCTATTTATTTTTCATTTATTTTAATATCCCTTTTAGGGGTAGGCAGATATTACCAGTAGCTTAGTGGGTCTCACGTAACAGTGGGATAGATATTACATATCTAGAGTTTCTGCAGTCCAGCCATTGTTTAGAACTCTGTTTTATTATTATTGTTTTAAATTATGTTATTTGTATGCAATAACAATTCAATAGGTTTTCGACCCGCAATTTGTTATAGAATGTTATCGCTTCGGATTGACACAACTGTCGTATTATAAGGATTTTCCAATTACTTTATGCGTTATTAATATTAGGTAATATTGTGCAATTATGATTGAATTGTTATTATACTGTATTAAATGAGAACTATACTAACATATCACATCTATGGACATTGTCTGAAATAAAATAATATTATTTTATTTTTTTAATTTTTTTATTAAATGTATGGGTCAATTGCATCAAGGTCTTGTAAGATAGAAAAAGAGATGCTTAGATGGTTCGGTCACGTAGAAAAGATGGATGAAAGAAGATTGACGAAACAGATGCATAAGGCGGACGTGAATGGAAAGGCAGGTAAGGGTCGACCTGGGCGAACGTACTTCAACCAAATCGGAGATGTTTTGACCAAAGGCCAGGTCAAGAGTACCAGATGATGTATTCCTGTCCCTCTATAACAACAAATACTAAAAAAACCGGGCAACTGCGTGTCGGCCGTCGATCGGCCACACATAGAATAGGGATCCGTAGTCAGACATAATAATCTCTATAACTCCAGAAGTAACACAGTTATCGGATCCGTTATAGTTTTCCTTCCTTTATAGTCCGAGACGCCCAGGACATCTATTGCCGAATGGCCCCGGGTACGCTTCTGACATGCTTAACTTTCCTTTTTTTATAATTAAATCACTTCAAGCAAAAATCGTCAGATTTAATATCATAAATCAATCAATCAAACAGTTACTCTTTATTGTACACAACATAGAGAACATCCATACAATAGCAGTCATTTTTTTCATTCTCACGTCCGTTGCCGGGTGTCTGGTATGCACGCAGCAATAGCAGCCCTTAAATACACTATTAATTGCGGTCTTATCGCTTAAAGTGAAGGTTTGGATGGATAGTGAGGTAAAAGGTGTATACAATTTAAATATTTGCCTGAATTTGTAAGCTATGTATTCCAATCCATCGATGTCGTCGCTAATATCCTATTACAGCTATGAAGTGCGTTGATTAAAGTTAGAGTGTCTACGAATGAACACTACGGGACCAAATATTGGGGCATTTTAGTTTAAAAGTAAAATATTCCCTTCTCTGGTAATCGGCTAAAACTTTGCAAGTTATTTTCCAATATTTTTAGCGATAACGTAGTTGGTAAAACCTACTATACTACTTTGTACTTTAGAGGTCCCCGGTTCGACCCTGGGTTGAGTGAAAATATTAAGTTTTACAGAGAGGAAGGAGTTTGACAGTTTTGAATATTATGTTTACAAGTATTAGCAAAAAACGTTCCAACACTGTTGCATCGGAATACAGCACTGTAAATAAACATTAATGGATGAAAACAATTGTAAAAATGTGTAATTTGTGTAATTTGATCTACTAACATAGGCTACTTAGCGTGGCATTGTTACTAATCGCATGAGTTTTGTTATTTGAAATAAATAAAATATTATTATATTATTATTAGTAGTACGGCAGGGATACAAACCGATTTAATACAAGCTGATCACCGCTTTGCGGCTCGCGTGATATAGGTTTCTTTTTACTTACTGATTGCCAACACATTACTGACATAATAAGTTTCTATGTGTCTCGGTGATAACAGTAATTAACTACGTCGCCACCCTGCTTCGCGGCAGCATATTAGAGCGCAGCAAGCATCACATATCTTTATGTAAAAAAATTTTTTTTTTCAAAAAACTTTTGAGGGCCAATATTTGAAAATTCGGGCTCCGTTAGAATGATGTCAGTTAAATCTAGTTTAATTTGATATATAAATTGTTGAAATCGGTAAAGTATTGACAGAGATCTCGCATAAGAAAGGGTTGAACTTTCTTGCACCATGAGAGCTTCGCTCGCTACGCTCTAATAATTATAGAATTTTCAAAATCTGTTCAGTAGTTACGGAGGTTATTCAATTCAAACAAACAATCCATATAGTATTATTATATACTAGCGGGCGCCCAAGGCTTCGCTTGACAAATTATGTACTAACTAAACATTTAACACATTGTAAAGTTAAAGCTAAGCATTTATTTTGGCCGCTAGTGTAAACTAAGGCAGGAACATTAATTGGGTGCAAATCTACGTTCAGGATGCATGTAATCAATCAAGTATATTATAGATAGTTGCCTGAAGATACTTGGAGTCCGGAGGATCTCTAATTAAAATATATCATTTGAGCATCGGCGTCGTAGGCATATATCATTAGTATGCATATGTCAGCGCAACACATATCTTCCTCCTCCACACACTGTATCCCTGTCAGACGTCATCTCCTCAGTCACTCCTCTTCTTTTCATATCCTCTATCACGCATTCCATCAATCTTTTGTTTTGCCTACCTCTACTTCTAAAATCCTCTACATTCATACTTTGGACCTGACTAATCACATTACTTTCCTTTCTTCTCATAACATGTAAGTAAGTAAGCATTTATTCGCATAAAACAGGTGTAATACAGGTGTCCAATACAATTTTACAGTGCGCTGCTTTTTAGCCTAGAAAAGACATGCAAATTTTCGTTACAATGGCATATACAAATTACGAACAAATTTGGTCACAGTAACTTGGTACATAATTTAAAGCTGCAAACAACAAGACCATATTGCACTTGGGATTTACAAAATATAAAATGGATAGTGAGGTGAGGATTAGTGAGTACAAGAACCAATGTCAAAAATACAAGCAACAAAACAATGAAAAAATCGAATTGGTCATTCCTGTAAAATTAAACAATATTATTAGATATAAATGTCAATAGCTACTCGTATTATGTCAAATTATAATTCAACAAAGTCAAGTTTATGTCGAGTTCGATTTTTAATGAGCGCGTGGCAGGTGGCTTTTTAGGTTACCTCTGGCGCTCCGCAAAAATCGGGTTTTCAGACTCTCTCATACCGAACAACGTTTCTTGTCCTGCACATGGAGCTAGTTAGGAATAACTAGTTCTTCTGTGCGGGACTATCAACTAATCAAGCATTACCTTGACATTGGCGAATCATCGATCAATATCGATGGAGCCACGTTTTTAAAAGAAGAAGAAGAAAAAGTTTGTGTCAGCAAGTTAGGTCAATTCAATGTCCATACCATTACCATACGCAGCCCCTCGCTTTTTAATTTTTCGTTCACGGGCACAACTTCAAACTTCCTTTAATATAGATTGACTATCAACATTTATGGCGTTGAAAGGGTTTCTTAAGATGTTAAGGACTCAAGTCCAATTTACCTGCGAGTGGTGCACCTGCCGATCAACAGACGAGGCTCTGACGAACTTAAAAGTTCCCAAAAAGCGGCAAGAGCATCGTCCCCTTATTACATTCAACTAAAAATGTACTAAAACTAAAACACACTGGTTATGTCACGGGAATAAGGTAGCAGTAAGCTAGTAGAAAAAAGCGGCCAAGTGCCTTTCGAGCCATACATAAGATAGAGTTCCGTAGATACCCATAAAAGCCACTATAACTCCTGAACTAACAGAGTTATACCATCCGTTATAGTACCGTCCTTCAAGGACCGAATTGTGTCAGTTTCTTCACGCCAGCTGTTTTGATTTCAGAGGAGGAGGTAGGGGGGGGACATGCCCTGTTTTCGTAAAAATATGCTCTTCAAAGCTAAATATCTCGCAAACGGATGCTTAAGTTGAAAATTCATCTTATTAACCTCTAAATGTTTTTAAAATACTCGTAGCTATCTAAAAAATTATACTTTTTGCAATGTTTCCTTTATCTGTGCTTTGTACCAATTTTGAAAATTCTGACAAACGGATTTCTTTTGATTACGGATTGAACCTATGGATTGAACAGTATCTGATATGATTTTCAGCTTGATACCTCTACGCGTTCCTGAATAAAAGGATCTTGACTGACAGACTGTCGGACAATAAAGTGACCCTATAAGCGTTCCGTTTTTTCCTTTTGAGTTACGGAACCCTAAAAAAACCACCAAGTGCGAGTTTGACTCGCGCACAAGGGGTTATGTACCAAAACGGCAAAAAATCACGTTTGTTGTATAGGAGCCCTCTTAAATATTTACTATATTCTGTTTTTTTAATATTTGTTGTTATGGAGGCAACATAAATACATCATCTGTGCTAATTTCAACCTTCTATTTATCACGGTTCATGAGATACAGCCCAAGACAGACGGACGGACGGTTAGTAACATGGTCCCCGTTTCACCCTTTGGGTGTGGAACCTTAAAAAACTACCCAAATCTGTATCATGTGTTATTATTATGGTAGGTATAACATATTGCAATGAAGGCTTAATTTGAATTTGATATGGGTTTCGGTGGTGCCAATTAATTGGGAATTAATTAGAAGATTCCCCAACACTAATTATAGCTTATCAGTTGTCAAATTCACCAGTTTTGATCGACCTAGTTAAATATAGTGATAACCTTTTAGGTATAGTGGTTAGCGCTATTGCTCAAAGCTAGTTACTGGTCTGGACAACTAGTCGATGGTTTGTTCTAAGTCAGGGTGTAATTAAAAACGCTAGGACTGCGGAGATTATATTTATTGGTATGTAACTTTTTTTTACCCGTACGGACGTAGGTGCACGTCCATTGCCGAGCGCCTCCAGTAAGCACTATTAAAAATCTCCAGTGGCGCCCAGCGGACCTTGGCCACCTGTGTGGCCGCTGTGTGGTGGTCGCGTTTTACCCCGCATTTTTGAGGATGTGCAGGGGTGTGGGCCCACAGCACGCAGTCGTTCTAGCCTGCTTCTGTTAGGAGGTGCTAGTTCGTCGTCCTCAGGTTCCGATTGTGGAGGTCGATGGTCCTACACGTAGTCACGTCTGCGGCGCCCTCACCGCACACTTCGGCGCCCGGAATCAGCGGGGAGTGCCCGCTCCCTCACCCTACCGGCCGCCTCCATCATGAGTATAAACTGCTCGCAGAAGGAAACGCCCGCGAAACGTGAAACTTTGCATGGATATGTAACGTTGACAAAGTGCTAAAAGGAAATTTTTTTTTGGGGCACCCCCTCTACACGTAAAGTGGGGCTGATATTTTTTTCTCGCATCTACTCCATCGTGTGGGGTGGCATTCAATAGGTATATTAAAAACATTGAAAGGTTGCAAAGATGATTTATTTATTTAGGTATCCGTTTGCGAAATATTTAGCTTTGAAGATTTCGTTTATGAATCATAATCAAGTATCGCTGCGCTCAATGACATACTGCGGCGCGCTCTTGCTAGACTTTACCGCGATCCTGGACCCCCGGATAATGCGTGACGATGGCAAGCGGCCTGACGGGATGTCTCTTGTACCCTGGAGGATGGGGCGCCCTCTTGTATGGGACGCCACCTGCGCCGATACGCAAGCGGCGGCCTACCTCCAGGCTACCAGTAAACGAGCCGGCGCGGCAGCAGTTTTTTTTTTTTTTTAATTTTGGTTCGCCAAATTGACGCCGCCCGCCTGGTGGTAAGTCGTGGCGACGTCTAGCGATTGTGGGCCACTCTCACAGCACACAATACTATAGAGAGTGGCCCTCAACTTGACGACCTATGATGTGCCTCTTCACGCTCCGCTTAAAGAACCCAGGATTATATGTGGGTGGAAACACGTGCACAGGCAGGGCGTTCATATCCACTGTGTGGGAGTGGCATCTCTGCCCGGCACACGTTATTCGGGATCGGAAGGAAGAGGGTGGGATCAGGTTGAAGAGCTCTTCAGAACACTCGCCGTGGTAAATACGGTAGAATGCGGAGAGCTGATAAGCGCGAACAAATTAAGGCAAGCAAATATAGTAGTCTCGGCACACAATATCGGAAATTGTTCAATAAGTCGGAAATTGTACGCATCAGTGGGTTCTTTGCGCAGACTGCGGAACTTTCTGCCCACGGCCACCAATGTTGCGCTTGCTCAATCCATCCTTCTTCCTATCCTGGACTATGCAGACGTTAGCTATCTCGATGTCACTGAGGAGCATCTTAATAAGCTTGAGCGCCTCCAAAATTTATGTATCAGATTTATATTTGGCTTACGCAAATATGATCATGTGTCCGAATACCGCAATTTGCTCAAGTGGCTCCCTATTCGCCTTCGACGGAATACTCATATTCTTTCTATCCTGTACAATATTTTGTTCAATCCCTGCACTCCTACTTATTTAAAAGAACGGTTCACGTTCCTTAATGACACACATGTGAGATCCTTGAGGTCATCGGAATCCCTGGTGTTAGCAGTGCCAGAGCACTCAACTACCTTTTATGGCAAATCTTTATCCGTCCAAGCTGTGCGACTGCGGAATGATCTGCCGGTGACCATCAGACGTGCCCCAACATTGGCTACCTTCAAGCGAATGGTAAAAACTCATTACCTCGGCTCCTAAACTCTTTCATCTATTTAATGTTTTTTCTTTTCCCTTTAGATGTCTTATACATACTTTTATTCCTATTATAATGATATGTATTTATCTCTGTTTGTTCAATAGTATTTATGTTTATTTTATTTATGTAGGTATATCTCTATATTTCTCCATACTCAGTTCATTTAATTTCTGTACTTTTCCTTTCATAACTCTCTGTATCTTTCTTTAATCATACGCCAATAACTATCCACTTTTTATTTCACTTCTGTCTACTTAAGTCCATCCTAAGGTTGCCTGTAAGAGATCACTCTTGGCCGCCATTTGTACATACTAAATTGATAACAAGTTTCTGTATATTTATTGTATTGTATTGGTGTACAATAAAGCATATTCTATTCTATTCTAATATGACTTCGTCGTATTTGGTGTCGAGCGAGACACTAGGTTCATGGGGCCACGGTGGGCATCAGCTATTTACGGAACTCAGCTAGGGAGAGGTTGAGAGGTCTCAATGTCTTGCTATGTGTTAAACTAGTCGGTTACCACTAGGCCACGAGCCCATGGACCAACTGAAATACCCTAGGGATTTTGTTTACTACTTTCTAGATTATATCTATTTTTACCTGTCTGCGTCAGCGAAGGTTATCTACCTATCTCAAGATAAAAATCAAACATCCTTTACCAACGAAATTCGCAAATGATCATTACAAGAATGACACAGCGAATTCTCGGGTTAGTAACATCGCCTGTGATTTATGAACGAGCTCGTTTTACCTTGGGTTGTTAATCAGAATTATAAACGTATTTAGGTTCAAACCAAAATATTTAAGAGATATTTATTGAATTATATGGAAAGAGGATGATATTATTAGAGAGGAATATAACATTTTGTTAAAATTCACTTCCTTGGGCCTTTTCACATTACACGAAATCGTGACGATATCGTCACGATAAATATACAAGGTAGTACATATTGGGCGCTTTCACACTGCCACGATATCGTGACTATATCGTGCATTTTATCGTGGCAATATCGTGACGGTATAGGGGAGGTAAGGGTGCATTGGGCATGTGTTGTTAAGTAATTTAAGAAATGTTTAAATTGTCATTATGCAGATGTGGAAAGTGGGATGAGAATTGAGAAGAAAAATTTTGTGGGAAGATGAGGTTCAAATACTTACTTAGGGTACTATGGGGTCAGAAAAATGAGGGTGAAACTGACCTGGGATGCTTAGTTTTCGAGATATGGGGTACTGGGAGTCTTGGGTATTTTTGCGGGATGATAATTCCCGGGATTTTTTTTGCACGCGAATGGAACTTGTGATGGGAGGTGGTGCAGGAGGAAGAAAAATATGCCCAGAATTTAGGTGGGAATCTCGGTTCCCGAGATATAGGGGCTGGGAAGTTAAGAAGTAATGTCGGGAGTAACTAAATTCAACATAACCTAATGTTGTACTCTGCAGTCATTCGGTTTGGTGCCTTTCTCGCGCCATCCTGGCGCGTTGCTTGTTAGTTTAACAGACTACCGATTTTTTGACCAATTACAGTTGCAACGTAGTAGTATAGCAGTAGCATGGCGTTTTACGGTCATTTACGCGAGTTAGACCCCTAACCTGATGTGGTAGGTTCTGCAGTACCCATCTGCATAATGGCAATTTAAACATTTCTTAAATTGCTTAACAACACATGCCCAATGTACCCTTACCTCCCCTATATCGTGGCGTGACAATATCGTCACTATAATTTACAATCTTGCCTAAAAGTTACTGCTGCTACTTACGATATCGTCACGATATTATAGACGATATCGTATGTCGTTATCGTGCAATGTGAAAACGCCCTTTTTGCTATGCTAGATTTCGAGATTATACTGAGCAAGTTGGCTTTTATCTGTCTGTGTGTAGGTATGTGTATTCCAGGCAACATTTTGATTGGACCCCCAGGAAACTTGATACAAATCGTGAGCTTTTGTTTTGATACAGAGGGTTATGGGGATAAAAAGAAAAATAATACTTTTCAAGATCTAAGTAGGTAAAAACTGTTCGATCATGGTATGGGCGACTACTAGTAGGTATTATAAACTAGGGGTAACCCCAGGCTTCGCACGCGTGGGGGCGTTTCTACGAGATTCCTACGAGAACACGTCATTCCCAGGAAAAAAATTAGCCTTATAAAATCAGCTATCTGCCAGTATACCTAAGTCCCGTTGAAACAATGACGCAAAGGCTCTCACTTCCAGATCCCATGGAGGGATCCCACATAGTAACTAGGTATTTATGGCAGTACAAAAATTTTCATAGCAATATCACAGTAATATAAAAAATAACCTATTAGGCATCTGCTACTGTCAGTACGTTAACAAATTTATCCTTTTTGCTTAATTTATATTCGAATTTTGACAAAATGTTTGTTTTCAATTTAACAGCACTTTACTCGATATATTTATTTAAGGCTACGCTCACAGATACATACAGCTATCACTGATACTGCCCGTTAGTGGCCTACATATTTTATTAGCCCACACGGCAAACAGAATACCAAATGTACCGAATTTAACACTCTCAAAGCGTTTCATAGCAATTTTTAAAGTACATACTGTAATCTATTGAAGTGATTTTGAAAATGCAGTACGTAAGTAAAACACTAAAACATAGTTTTGGGTATTTTTTGTCTGTCAAATGCATGGTTCTTCTTTTTCTTTATTTATAATTGGGGCTCCATCATGCATCGATGATTTTGCCAATGTAATGCTAATGCTTGGTTGATAGCCTAGCACAGAAGAACTAGTTACTCTGAACTAGCTCCAGGTAAGGGACAAGATAAGAAACGTTGTTCGGTATAAGTGAGCGTCTGGAACCTGATTGTTGCGGAGCACCAGAGGCACAGAATAGGAAATAGTACTTACATGAATTTGCACTCAGACGTTAATTAAAGCACATTGTTTTGTTTACAGACAACGTCATTCGAACGTAAGGGTTGTCCAGTAAAGTAAAATATATACCAGTATAATTTGACTAATAATTATGACGTTAATGCCTCAATATCAACTCTATGGTCAATGCCGTGTCACAAACAAGAGACAACCCTTACTGATTTACAACTTCAAGTTGTCGCTGACGTCACGTATTTTTTTGTGGTTGTTAGGCGAGTGACATAGGCGTAGTTAGGCATAGAGGTAACTTAAAAAGCCACCAGCCATGCGCACGGTTATAATTTGAGTATTTATTCTGACATTCCCCTGTCAAATCGAAATGGTAGGTAGGTAATTGGTGTGGATTATCTAACTGTATACTTATATTTTTACACAAGTACTTATTGTTGATGCAAAGATTCTAACTAGCGCCTCTAGTGTCAAAATTGTGAAGCTGTCGACACTGACTGTTTTCGATACCATTTATTTACTTAACGGTTTTTTTTAAACAAATCTTTCTTGGACAAATTCTAATTTCTATCTGGTGAAATATGGGAATTATATAAACTATGTGTACCCCTTCGGAATATGGTCATGATCCTCGCCCCGAGTTCAGAGAGGTCAAGAAGTTTGGTGAGATAGGTACTTGGTTATTAAAACTTTTCTTATTTTAATAGCATATATATTGTAGATTACGAAGTTACTCTAGAACGAAGGGCTTTGACAAATATTATGAAGTGTAGGTAGGTATAGGTTTTTCTTCTAATATATTTATGTAAATTCTGAACGGTAAAGTTTTTCTATTTGGTGATATGAAACTATTGTCAAACATAAATAAGTAATACAATTAGATTTTCTTTATTCTTATAGATCTATGTAGGTTAATACGATTGAAACTTTTTTAATTCCGTTTTTTTAAAAACTATAGTTTTGGGCTGGACTCGAACCAGCTACTGATCTGAACCCTATACTACGGAACGGGCAACTTTGTTTTATAGTATGTTGTGATATAGATTTAAAATCGTGTTCGTAAAACAAATGACATTGCAGTGACGTCACATAAGAAATGAAAATGATGGAAGGTATTAAAGGTACAAGTTTCTTACTATCTAATGAAAGAGATAAAAAGACCATTGAAATTCGAAATTCAAAACTATGTTCTAAAGCTCTAAACAAATGACATGCCAATGACGTCACGCATAAAAGAAAAGAGACGGAGATATCTGTGAAAGAAATGGGTGGGACTGGGTGGCACGGCAGCCCAAAGCATGGCAGCTCCTACTTTAGTCAATCCACATAGTACAAGTTTAACCAATAATGTGTCAGAAAAGGCCTATCACGTGACCAATTTAATAAAATCATTGAAAAAGAAAATGAAAAATATGTTTATTGACATGGGTTACAAGGTAAGACTTTTGTAAGTCATTCAGTTATAAAGGTTACAATTAAAGTCTAAACTGCTTCTAAATTTACATTTACTGTCGGATTCGCAAACCAATAGGTAGAGCCTGAGAGAAAGAACCTGGCAATAAAACTCACGGCCACTCTTTTCTATCAGTATGAAATTACAATATTAACTACATAAAGAGCTAACATTTATATTTGTCAAAGCAAAAAAATAAATAAAAAGCAAGCACAATTAACAAGCGACATTATAGAGTCGCGCCTAAATAGTTTATGTGAGGAGATAGCAACTCATTTCCATTTCTCTTTATCATCAAACTAATCAGTAATGGATTAATAAGCCCGTTTCAAGAGATATGCTTTAATTTCCTTTTTGAATTTATGCAAAGAAAGGTTAATAATATCTACTAAACACTACTAACTACGGATTTTATTGAAAAGTACATCAAGTCCTGCAAATGTGTCGTGAACTTTACGGAGTCGATGAGCCGTTCCAATTAATTTATGCTTATTTCTAGTATTTACTGTATGGTAGTACGAGTATAATATAAATAGACTGAAGATCGACATTGTTACACCTTGGTTATTTTTTTTTACGACTTTGTTTATTACAAAAAAAAATATTTAACAAATATTTATCTAAATGTAACCTAAAGAGGTTACATTTAGAATATTTTGTTAAATATTTTATTTTCGACTGGGCTATTTTGCTAACTGAATATAAAGATATTCAGTTAGCAAAATAGCCCAGTCGAGTCTCAAGAATGTTGTAATAACCTCTATTCATCACTCCGACATTCAAGTTCAGGATATGATGCATTAGGCGCCAGCGGTTATGACTTCTACTATATATCATACGCTTTAAGACGGTTTACGCTTGCTTGCTTATATCTTGAAGGATTTTTAGAGGAGTAATACTGAAATCTGTACTTTGGTACATATAAACATATATTTCAAGTTTGCTGTCCGTCCGTCTGTCTTGCGCTGTATCTCAGAATAGAATAGAATACAATATGAACCGTAATATGAACCGTGATTCTGTTGTCTCTATAACAACAAAAAATACTAAAAACAGATATAATAAATATTTAAGGGGCTCCCATACATACAACAAACGTGACAAAATTTTGAGACGGAACCCGACTCGCACTTGGCTGGATTTTTCTCCCTAAAAACCATGAAATTAAAAAAAAATACAATTTTAAATTTTCATTAAAAGTAATGTCTTCATCCACTTTCCCAAGCCAGTCGTAATGATACAACCTTCTAAAATATTAACACATTATCAAAACTCCACTGGCGTAAATCACGAGGATTTCCTTGGGATTTTCTCACTTCCAACTTCAAAGCCAAAATTATCAAATATTACCTGCTAAAGGAAATTTTGGATTGCTTAAAAATTTCAGGAGCTACTTACAATGTTAAATATTTCAGCGTGTACTCAAGATGGCGAACACCTGCCCTAAACTTTGTATGAACAAAGAAGTTTGTGTTAACTGGAAGATGTAGGCCTTGATACATACATTCATAAATACTGTCACGCCTCTTTCTCATTAGGGTAGGCAGGCGAGTGTTCTAAAGAGCACTTCAACCTGAGCCCACCCTCTTCCTTCCGTTCCCGAACAACGCCGGGCAGAGATGCCACTCCCACACAGTGGATAGCATGTTCGCGAGAATCGAACGTTTTAAACGTTCTCTGCCGAAGGATAGAGGCCTGGAACGCCCTGCCTGTGCACGTGTTTCCTCCCACATTAAATCCTAGGTTCTTTAAGCAGAGCGTGAAGAGGCACATCAGTAGGTCGTCAAGTTGAGGGCCACTATCTATCTATAGTATTGTGTACTGTGAGAGTGGCCCACGATCGCTAGACGTCGTCACGACTTACCACCAGGCGGGCGGCGTCAATTTGGCGAACCCAATATAAAAAAAAAGAAAAAAAAATACTATGGAATTTCACTTGCTATGATCCTGGATGAGTCCGAGACGACCAGGACTTTATTGGCTGTGCCATAGTGGCTGGCACGTAAAATTTTGTTGCCTTTCATCAACATTTCAACGCAAGGCAACGGATATCAAATTTAGTATTCAAAATTATAACGAAGCTTATTTTATTAAATTAATCCTGCCATTTTGGACATAACCCACTTTTTAGAGTGCCCATGACAATTGGCTTGCCCCCTATTACGTGGGACTTAAAATACTGATAAATTGTGGGTGTGTAATGCACCTCTGCCTATACCGTCGGGGATATGGGCGTGATATGTGTTTGTACGATCCTGGAATACTTTTTTCGCTTCTTCTACTTTCATAACATAACTGCGTGGTGGTCGGGTGTAACCCCGCATTTTTGGGGTCGGGTTTTATCCCGGGTGAGTAAAGGCGTACGTGGGGTTAAGCCCCACAGCACGAAGCCCTTCTAGTCTGCTTCTGTAAGGATGGTACAGAGCGTAGTCACGTCTGCGGCGCCCTCGCTGCACACTTCGGAACTCAGCGGGGAGGGTACGCTCCCTCACCCTACCTCCTTCACGAGCATAACCTGCTCGCAGAAGAATATCCCTAGAAATTCTCTCACACTCAAAACGCAAGATAATATTGGATACAAACCAATATCCAATACAATATTATAAACGTAATCCCAAGAGAAATATAGTAAGTGTTGGTTGTCGCTTCCAGTATTTACTATGCGACGTCGGATTTGTAATCAGCTAGAGTGGTTACCGTACGTGAAACTACTACGAGAGGTTATGAAAAATTCTTACCGAAGAAGATATTTTTGCATGTACATAGGTAATAATCACGACTATATACCAGAAGGAGTAGGAGAGGTGAATAATCTGTATCGTAAAATAGCTTTATAAATCATTATAATAAAGTGGAAGAAAACTCTAAGTTGCAATAACAGGCTAAAGTCATACATACCGCATTATTGAGTTACTGTCCATACCTCGCATACTGTCGGTAACTTCTTCAAGTTTGTGTTTCTTCAAATAGCCTTCATGCATGAGATTAAATAAATACTTAGTGTATCAAACTGCACATAAGTAGGCATTAGAACACGCGTAGGATACTATAGAGAAACTCGCCGAGACTGATTTCGAATCCTACTCGTATTCTTATACTGCTATTCTTTAATTTATACTTACGATTGTTGACACTTGTTGGAACCTATAGTAATACATGATGAACAAACACACTTATACACAACAACTTTATTTGATTTATTTTCATCGACCGGTTTCGCTTTTCAGCATTATCAAAGGTGTTTTACTTCAGTGTCTAACATATCTTCAAGCCATGTTGTCGGTGAAAATAAATCAACTAAAGTTGTGGAATAGCGTACAAGTGTGTGTGTTCATCATGTATAGTCTCTTTTCGCGCTAAGGAGGATTTTAGTAGTTCTCCAGGACTTCACTGTCTAACACATCTTCAATCCATTTCATTTCAGAAATGGCTTGAAGTTGTGGAATAGTGTACAAGTTTATTTGGTCATCAAAGAATCAAAGAATCAATCAAGAATCAAAGAATCAATTTCGTTTATTCAGTTTAGGCACATAAAGAGCACATATGAATGTCAAAATTTTACAATTTTATGTCACGCAATATTATAAAAATAGTAAATTAAGTACATAAATAACCATTTGATAATGATTCTTTCATAATATATTACTATTCTGTAATCTGAACCTCAATTCCCACAGCCAGGACTGATGTTACACACCTACAAACTATACACTCAGGGTAGTCTGCAGTTTTTACTTGTAAAGTTATATAATAATAACTTATTTTTAACCGACATCAAAAAAGGAGGAGGTTCCCAATTAAAAAAAAAAAAACAAAATATCTTTATTCATGTAGGTCACAAAGTAACACTTATGAACGTCAAAAAAAAAAGAAAATGCTTCTACATTTACATTTACCGCCAGATTCGCAAGACAATAGGTAGAGCCTGTGAGGAAACCTGGCAAGAAAAACTCACGGCCACTCTTTTTATTCGTCAGTAAATACAATGATTCTGTTACAACAATAAAAAGAGGGCAAGGGCAGTACGTGACCATGTGTGGACCAAGTGAACTTAAAAATTATGAATCTCTGTTATTCACAAAAAAAAGTTAAATACTAGTTAAAGGTGCCACATATTCTCAAATTTAATTGGACTGTATGTTATTTTTTAAGTTTGTTACCTAAACTTTCGACTGGGTGAAGCAGTTTTGAACTTTTTGTAGATCTTTTAAACTACGCAACGGATTTTGATGCGATTTTCACCAATGGATAGAGTGGTTCTCGAAGAAGGTTTTTGTGTATAAAATTTGTCAAGCGGGCGAAGCCGCAGGCGTCCGTTAGTTAAGTAATAAACATCCGTCTAGGATCTATGACGTAATTACGTGATAATTTATATCAAATGTGTAAAGTAATTTATACCAAGAGATATGATATTTTTCATTAAGTATATTCGCTTCGAGAAACTTCCATCCACTGAGTTCTGACATTTTAATTAAAAATATATGTACGCTGTAGCTGGTTAATAATAATAATATGTTCGCTGTAGGTAGGTATGTTTTTTTTTCTTAACTGATGGACGAAAAAAAATATTTCGCGGGTGTGAGATTGCTCTATCGTTCCCACAAAGAGTTTAAACAAACACTCTGTAACGTGGGACCAAATACATGAGTGTATTGAGGTCCCACCAAGATCTTATTGGCCTAAACCAACCTGGAATATATATTTTTATACGCAATGAAATAGGTAGCATACCTAATTTATTCTCAAATAATATTACAATTTGAATCTCAAAAACTACAGTCATGGGTGGTACTTGAACCAGCAATTGTTTCCTTTCCAGGAAGAATCAACTGATCAAGACTCCACTTGCCCAAGACCTCCGATATTGCGATCACTATTGTTCTTGAGGATCAGTGGTACAAATAAAACTGGACTGTATTCCTGGTACTGTTATATTTGGTTCTTCAATTAATTTTACTAACAATATATCATAATAATAAATCTCGGGCGGTGTTCAAATCTGACATTTCTTGATGCGTCATTCAACGTATGAACGGAGTTCGATTTGTGTTGAGCGCATGGCTGGTGCCTTTTTAGGTTACCTCTGGCGCTCCGCAAAAATCGGGCTCCCAGATACTCACATACCGAACAACGTTTCTTGTCCTGCACCTGGAGCTAGTTAGGAATAACTAGTTCTTCTGTGCGGGACTATCAACTAATCAAGCATTACCTTGAGATTGGCGAATCATCGATCAATATCGATGGAGCCACGAGTTTAAAAGAAGAAGAAGAACGTATGAACGTTGAACCTGTTATTGCGTCTCGTAACTAATTTTTTCGCGATGCACTCGCATGTTGTTGTCATTATTAACTACTAATGGTTGTTACGTTTGCAAGAGTTTCTAATCGCATAGGTATAGATATTATGTATAAATATGTTGTTAGTGCATAGCAGCCTGTTTTGTAGCCAGGTACCTTTTTAATCTAGTATAGTCCGAAAAGCCCAGGACTATATGGCTTTCATCAACATTTCATAGCAAGGCAACGGGTTTCAATTTTTTTTCAAAATTACAATATAGCTGCTACTTTTATTAAATTCATTCGGCCATTTTGGACATAACCCATTATAAATGTGCCCGGTGACGGCCATAGGCTTGCCTCCTAATACGTGGGACTAAAAATACTAGCAAATTGTGGGCTATGGTGTGGATATAGGCGTGATATGTGTGTGTAGAAGTAGATAGCTGTTATTGGTCAATGTCAAAAAAAATCGGTTTGTATACACGATTGTAAAATGGCTGTTCTTATCCCAAATTAAATAAAATAATAAAAAATAAAATAAAAACTATATTATCATAACCTCTCCTGCAAGTGGTCGTCCTGCGGCTTTTGGTAAACATACAATGACGTGAAGAGTAAAATGTAATACGAGTATATAAACACGCTTGATCGGCTCTACTATATACAGAAAGAAATTCCTAGACAGCATGTTTTAGAGAAGGAAAACTCGACTCTGCACAATTATACTAACCCGTCTGGCCAGCGTAGTATATACCGCTGAATGAGCATGGTGCAGGCGCCTCCAAAAATGACGTAATTGTAGCATATTTTGTACTTTGACTGACTACATTTTTTTTGTTGCCTTATACACGCTTATTGATTTTGACACGAGAACAATGTACATTCGTCCACATTTAGTCTTAAGAAAATGTGTAAATGAGTCAATTATTTTAAAAGAGTGACCGAGAGTTTTATTGCCAGGTTCTTTCTCTCGGTTCTACTTATTGCTTTGCGAATCTGGCAGTACATGTAAATACAGAAGCAATGATATTTTTTATTTTAAGTACTTACTGACGTTTGTAAAAGCCATTTAGTGACTTATACAAATAAATAAATTATTTCATTTCATTTCGAATTTCCCCCTCTTTGGAGGAGGCCCATGCTCCGTAATGGGCGTTAATTGGGTTGAGATGATGATAATGCTGATGAGACAGCACGTTTCGCCGAATACTTTGTTAACCGAAAATACAGTCCGATGAAATTTCGGTCCATAGAAAGAGCACTGTCGACAGTACTTGCAAAATATGGGTCTATTACCAATACGACACTGTTAATACCTTCGAGTGAAATGGCTAGATTATATAAATATATTTGTATGTAAATTCCAAAACGATTTGTTTTTGGGACGCAGTATTTTAAATGTATATTTCAATATGAATATTAATAAGTTCTTAGGCTACATATATTTTCTGAAGCGTCAGACGATTCTACAAAGAAATAAATTTAAAAAATGTTTAATTCATGGAATTAATGTCTTAAGACATTTTAATGCCCTTCAAGAAACTTCCAAAGTTATGAATTAAATTTAACCAAAAACTCTATGCAAATGGTATGAAATACCTACTTAATTGTCTTCTTTCTGTGTGTGTTCTCTACTAGTGTTCTCTTTCTCACTTCTTTATGCCTGAGGGGGTAGGCAGCGGAGCTTATTACACCCACATTTGGCCAGGCAGAACTACGCGCAATTTAGTTTGTACTATTTAATCTAATATAAAATTAAAGTTCTCAACACTCAAACACCTCCGAAACGGCTCCGCCGATTCTTATGAAAATTTTTGTGCATATCAATATAATTTATGCTTTCGATTGTTGGCACTTGGTGGAACTTATAGTACTATTCTACAAATATTTTTATTTTCGGTAATCCCTGACCGGTTTCGCCTTATGGCATCATCAGAGGTGTTTACTCATACTCAATCACTCACACAATGAGTATGAGCTGGTTATAGCTATTATAACCTTACTAGCGGACGCCCGCGGCATTGCCCGCTTGACAAATTATATACACAAAAACCGTCGCCGAAAACCACTCTATCCATTGATGAAAACCGCATCAAAATCCGTTGCGTAGTTTAAAGATCTAAGCATACATACGGACGGAAGCCACTTTGTTTTGTAATATGTAGTGATAGTGATTACATCATCTCTCCACCAGTGAGAGTCCCGCTAAAATCGGTCCAGACGTTCCATAGGAACTAACAGACAGACTGACAAAACATTAAAAGGTTTTTTTATGAAATCTTATTTTACTTTCATTTGCATTTAGTGAAAAACTGTTAATTTGAAATTACACAAAGACACTTCAATTTTATTTATCTGTACTTATGGATATTGATATAAACCCAGTAGAAGTTGGGTGAGGTATTAGAGAGATACCTTCCTCTCCTCATTATAACCGACTCAGTTTGTGGAGTTTCACACCCTAAGGGTAAATCGGGAACCCTATTATGAGACTTCACTGACTTCACCCTATGAGACTTCACTGTCCGTCCTTCCGTCTCCAGGGATGAACCGTGATAGTTAGAAAGTTGAAATTTTCTCAGAAAATGTATTTCTGTTTCCTCTACATAACAACAAATATAAAAAAATAGAATATATTAATAGAAATAGAATAGAATATAATAATAGTCTTGGTTGTCATACGAAAATCTATGGCAGTCCGATCGCTCAACTACAGAACTTCGATATCGCCCATGGGTTGTGGAGGTCGCTTCACGGAAAATATCGAAGTTCAGCCGAATCGCAGTTAGACTGGAAAGCCGACCTCAATCGAGTTGGGAAAAAGCTCGATGAATGATGTTTCATAATTCCATACAACAAACGTGAGTTTTTTGCCGTTTTGGAACGGAACCCTTTGTTCGCGAGTCCGGCTCCCACTTGGTTGGTTTTTATTCACTAATGAACACATTGTGATTTGATTGTCCCAAGCCTCATACAGCACGTATTAATGAGGATGATTATATGAGACGTAGGGATATATGCAGTCTATAAAATTCAGCACTCTTTTTTGCTGACATTAGTAAATTGAAATGCGATAGAACGTTCCCGTACAAAACGTCGTCATTTTCAACCGACTTCCAAAAAAGGAGGAAGTTCTCAATTCGAGTGTACGTTATTTTTATGTTTGTTACCTCATATCTGTGGTGGACTGAGTAAACCGATTTTGATTTTTTTTTTAAATGAAAGTTACTACTGTGTCCATTTTTGACGTGTATTTTTAAGGCTATCGGTAGGGCCAGCAACGTCGCAAAATATCGCTTTTTCATTGAAACGTTTTTTCACCAGGAGCGTGTCGATGATTTTTTTTTTTTTTTTTTTAATATATTTAGTTCGCCAAATTGACGCCGCCCGCCTGGTGGTAAGTCGTGACGACGTCTAGCGATTGTGGGCCACTCTCACAGCACGTAATACTATAGAGAGTGGCCCTCAACTTGACGACCTACTGATGTGCCTCTTCACGCTCCGCTTAAAGAACCCGGGATTATATGTGGGAGGAAACACGTGCACAGGCAGGGCGTTCCAGGCCACTATCGTTCGGCAGAGAAACGAACGTTTAAAACGTTCGGTTCTCGCGAACATGCTATCCACTGTGTGAGAGTGGCATCTCTGCCCGGCACGAGTCGTTCGGGATCGGAAGGAAGAGGGTGGGATCAGATTGAAGAGCTCTTCAGAACACTCGCCGTGGTAAATACGGTAGAATGCGGCCAAGGAAGCTATTGCTCGGCGCTGAACTAGCGGCTCAAGGCTTCCCGTTACCTCCGGACAATCTATAATACGGATAGCCCGTCGCTGCATAGCGTCGAGAGCGTCCAGCAGATACTTCGCGGAACCGTCCCAGAGGTAAGAGCAGTATTCGACGCAGGGTCTAATCTGCGTCTTGTACAGCAGACACCTCTGATCCGGTGTAAAAAATCTCTTTACTTTATTCAGTATTCCTAGTTTCCGCGAAGCTAGCCCTATACATCTTTCGATGTAGTTTTTATTATTGAGCTCTCGACGAACATCTATGCCAAGGATATCAAGGTAGTCCTTCATTGGTAATAATGCATTCTGAAGAGAGGGTAGGGTAGGGCCTACCCTACCCTACCCCCTAGGGTAGGGGAAGGAAAGGGGATTTCTTCGCAGTCCATGTCGAAATACATACAATAATGAAATGCGTTTATTGTCGCGCGGGCAACCCGCATGCCCGGTGGCTATGATAACAGTGCTAGTCGGTACTGATTTAACGTTCACATCGACACGCGTTGCGGGCGAGATCCGCACGCTGTTGGAAAAGTGCCCTTATTTTATAGATAGAATGTAGATAATATAATATAATAGATGCTTGTATTCCCGAATCAGTAGGTAGAGATTATAGAGAGAGATTATACGCCTACTCTTAAGTAAATAAATATATATGTTAGGACAATTCACACAAAGCCATCTAGCCTCAAACTAAGCAGAGATTGTGATATAAGTACTAGATAAACTAATATAAAAACTTAAATACATATTTTTTTGTAAATACATATATATTATACATAGGAAACATCCAGACTTCGGTACAAACGTGTTTGTCTTCACACAAAGTTTGTTCCAACCAGGAATCGAACCCGAGACACCGGCGTTGAAAGCCAGGTAAACGATTCTATTGCATTATAAACTTAAGAAAAAAAAAATTCTATTGCAGCTATTTATAAATTCATTTACAGGAACATAATATAATGTTTTCTGAGGAATCGTCCGCTGTACCGAAGTTACATACATTAGCGATAAGTTGAGTCTTTAGCTTGAGCCACTTTTAGACTTATATACAATTGCTATCAAATCAAATTCTATATTTTCAGGTCATAAATCCATAAAACAATACAATACTATTAATTTCATTATATACAGTCATGACCCTCACATCTGCATCGCAACTGCAGGTTCGTAACCAGTTGAGAACAAGGAAAAAATTATCCGTGTTCGAAAGCAGTTTCGATAGAAGAAGACTTTTTCCTTACACGAAACCACTGTTTTTATTTCGTAACTGGACGAACAAAGAATATTTATATTTTGTACAATACTAGAACTAATTACGGTTACGAACCTGCAGTTGCGATGGCGGCCGAAGGGGAATAATATTCTAAATACAATTTAAATGAAAAAATAAATCAAATAAGGTAATGTCAATATAAAGTAGGTTTATAATTTTGCAATAGTCATATTAATTAGATGAGATGAGAAACTACCTAGAGGCTGACTAATAATAGTGAAGGTAATGTCTCGGACGGAAGTTTCTTAAAACTCATATATTATATATTCTTTGAATATCAATTAAAATAATTAAAAGCAAATATTAAGTAAAAATACAAAGGAATCGACGCTATCAATGAATCTGTTGGGGTGTAGTTTGCAAACTTAGAGCACCTCTGGCGACTTAATAATTGCCCAACTTTGTTGGCAGGCTTGTGCCAATTTGAGAACCAAATCGATCTGTAGGTACTTCTAAATAAAACTGATTTTAAAATTTAATTATTTAACAATCATGAAAAAATACACCAAAGTTCTTAATATTTATTATATTCCGTTTTTAGGGTTCCGTACCCAAAGGGTAAAACGGGAACCCTATTACTGAGACTTCGCTGTTCGTCCGTCTGTCTTGGGCTGTATCTCATGAACCGTGGTAGTTAGAAAGTTGAAATTTTCACAGATGATGTACTTCTGTTGCCTCTATAACAAAAAATACTAAAAATCAGAATATAAATATTTTAGGGGGCTCCCATACAACAAACGGGTTTTATTTTTTGCTGTTTTTGTACGGAATCCTTTGTGCGCGAGTCTGACTCGCACTTGGCCGTCTCAGTAATAGGGTTCCCGTTTTACCACGTTTTTTTTAGTAGTTAAATAAGCGTTAAATACTGACTAATAATAATAACTACTAAACTTAAATACTAACAAGTTCTAGGTAACATAAATTCAGCTAAGTCCTATTTATCCAAAGTTTCTAAGCTCCGTCGCTCGGATAAAGGGATTATAACACGGTTCGGGAACCCCTAAATAAAGCTTGAAACACACTGGTCCTTCACATACGACCTCGTCCTTCACATGCGACGTATAACACGCATTATCACATCTGAACCGGATCTGCAGGCCTATTGCGTATCTCATTTGACAACTCATAGTGGATCACTATGAAAAGTGTTTAACGAGTGGTTGTCAAATGGGTGGTTTCGTATTGGCTATCATCAGTGACCAACTAGGATTACGTCATGAGCACCAAATAATGGCAGATAGTCAGATGTTTGCGTATCGATCGCGATCGCGTAAACGTATTTGTCATCAAATAGTCATTATAATTGTCATATTTTTTTGCGAAAGACCCTAGTCGTAGGCAGTGTTTTATCAGTGATAGTGATTATCACCGAAGCCGGATATTTTAAATTATTTAAGTTTTAAGTGCGAACTTTTGTTGTTTGAGCGTAATAAGCGATATGGTTTCGTATCTTACTACTTCAAGGTTATAGATCGAAGACAAGAGACTAAATTTTTTCGTGACCAATAGTGGTGTATCGAGTCTAAATATTTACCATCAAAATACATGTGGCATACGCGGTAAAGTTCATGATTTAGAAATATACTTGAGTAATTTGACAAGGAAGATGGATTTTGTATGCATAAGCGAACACTTTTTGAAGGAATTGTCGATTAGATCCTTTGTTTTGCCGAACTACGTTTTGGGGTGCTAAACTTCAGAACAGAGAAGGATAGAGGGGGTACTCTGATCTTAACAGGTAGTCATAGACGGACAGCGGAGCTACTGTTTTGTAAACAGTTGTACAAATTGGATTGTTTTGAGGTGTGTGGGATTAAAGATGTTGAAACCAGTTTGCATCTAATATGTTGTTACAGGATACCTAGAAAACCACGTTTGATCCGTTCATTGAACGACTGGAGAAACTACTTCAACACTGTTTCAGTAAGAAATGTGTGATTTGTGGTGATTTTAATGTTAATATGATGACCGATGAAAATGATGAGCAGAAAAAAACCTTCTTGTCTTTACTTAAAGGTTATAATTTTAGGCATTTGGTCGACTCCCCTACTCTCCTACTCTCTACTCTTGCGAATCTTGCCTCGACAATATTTTAACTAACTTGCCTGATAACCATATGGGGGAGATAAGCGTCGATCACAACGGACTATCCGATGGACATGCGGCACTTTATTGTACAGTTCAACTGGAAAAGGAGAACCCAAGGCGAGGTGTAACACAATTAATGTTCATTAACAAAATTATATACGATGAGAACAACAGATCTACGTTTAGACAGAGGTTGACGGAACAGGACTGGAACACAGACATAAATGCATTTATGGAGATGTTCTATCACATACATTCTGAAACACTGCAAATTAAAAGAATAAAGATAAATCTAAATAAATCTAAGAGCTCTACATGGATAACCAAGGGGATTAAGGTAAGCAGTAATTTTAAGAGGTTCCTTAATACTATTGATAAAAATTGTTGTAACAGTACTATTGTGAAATATAGTAACAGGTACATGAATATATACAGGAGAGTTATTAGAACTGCGAAGAGGTTGGATATTAGAAGGCAGGTTGACAAGGCATCAAATACCAGCAGACTGATCTGGAAAGCTGTAAACCAACATAGGAATGCAAAATGTAAAGCAGTTCCAGATAGTATGCTACTAAGGGTTGGTAATGCTCGCGTTACTGATGATCCTTCTGAAATTGCTGATGTTTTTTGTCAAACATTTCTAAATGTGGTGCATTTGCCTACTTGTAATCCACAGCGGGCAGTCACCTATTTAGTCAAAAATACAAAGAAAGTGGAGACTGCAATGTGTTTTGATGCAGTTACTCCCATTGAAATTATGAAGATAGTGAAGTTCATGGACAATAAAGCCTCTTTTGGTTATGACAACATTCCCTTGATTTTAATAAAGGATAATATTGACATTTTAGCTGCACCACTGGCAGCTCTATTTAATAATTGTATAGTTTTGGGTATTTATCCAGACCAGTTTAAGTTGGCTAAGATATTACCTATATACACACGCTGATTTTATCATCGTCAGCAGTCGAAAGAGTTCGCTCTCGGAATAATATTTGGATTCCTTTTTTAACATCTAAATTACTGTACTGATAATGCAATGGTAAGTAAAATATTTTTAAAAAACACTTTAAACTTATTTTAAATTTCTTAATAGCACTATTTTTCGCAGGATTAAAAAAAGAAGCATTATCAAGACTGTCTCAGAGAGAACAGCTGTTCTCTCTGAGACAGTCTTGATAATGCTTCGTTTAGAGGCGAAACAATTGTCGACGTTTTGTTGTCTTTTTAATCCTGCGAAAAATAGTGCTATTAAGAAATTTAAAATAAGTTTAAAGTGTTTTTTAAAAATATTTTACTTACCATTGCTTTGTCATGGATTTTCGCCGAGTAACGCCTGGTTCCATCCAATATTTACTGTACTGATAATAATAAAAAAGTTAGTCATTTCTGTAATTCTTCTCACTCGATCAAGTTTAACATTAGTAGCAGTACGATATTTCATTGATGTATTGACGCGGACGCCAGGCTCAAGGCTGCACGTCTCGCACACACACATCCATCCTTCGAGCGCTTCTAAGTACCGCGCAAATCATGTGTTAGGGAGCAATGACCCCTCGCAGCCAATATGGCCAGTATCACTACGAAACATACCTACTTGAACATAAAATACACACTCCAATTTCACCTTCGTACTTTACACGGGCTTAGGACCGTCTGTAATACCTACTTTATTATTAACAATAGCGACTTAATGACTTTTGAACTATTTTATAATAATAATAAAAATACACTGAACTACAACTGACTGCGAGGAGGTATTTCAGGCGTATTTAAAAAATTGGAGCTATTTACAAATAAAATCTTACTTACATACCTATTTACAGTTAATTTACACTAATTTACAGTTCTCTGTACCGCAGTAACTGCTCGATATGGAGTCCATTCCTTTCGATACACAAACGTGCACGTGTTAATTGATTGTCTTTCAACTTGTTCGATGTGTTCTTTTCACAATATCAAAAGCGTCCACTATCGCACTGCGTAGTTCTTCGCGGGTTTGATGACTTCCATTTGGGAATAATCATTCAAACGTCCTCGGGCTTGTGCATGTAACGGTGTCCGGAACTGTCCGTGGTCGAGTAAGCGCTGGGTTGCAGCCAAGATGGTCCCGCGTGTCGGCACTTGAGGATCACTGACTCCTCGTAGCCGTAACGCATTTAAGTGCTTCGGCTGGGAGTACAATCGCCTAGCCTCTTGTAGGTTGTGGTTAGCAATGGCACGTTCGAATATTCGTACTGACGACTCATTTTACTCAGACACACACGATTACGCAACAGACACCGGCGCTGTCACAAGGTCTACTGGACAGACGAGCCGCAGCGTCGCGTCGCTAGGAGGATTCGGAGGGTACGCTGAGGTGGGGGCCGGTGGCGGCGTACGCTTGCTTCTGTGCCAGCGCATTGTTGAATGAAAACAAACTGTACCGTAACTATCGTTGTAAAACTTAAGTATTTAAGAGAGTGAGTCCACTACAACGGGTTCTCATTTGATGTCTAGAAACTAAATATAATTTTTTAAATTTCTAAAAAAAAAGTGTCTGTTTTTCAAAGTAATGCTGCCAGTTGGTTCAAAAATTATTCCGAAAGCGAACCCTTGCGTAGTGCTGACGGTAATAAAATCAACGTGTATAAAAAAGGAGACAAGACTGATCCTGCTAACTACAGGCCAATCTCTTTGTTGCCTGTTTTATCAAAATTATTGGAAAAGATTATGAGGGATCGTCTGGTCCGGCACCTATACTGTAACAACAAATTGAATACTCAGCAATTTGGTTATCAGAAATCGAGAGGGACAGCTGATGCTATTGACTCCCTTGTGACGGAAATTGTCAGTAACCTCAACAATAAACAGAAAGTGGCGGGGCTTTTCCTGGACCTAAGTTCGGCTTTTCATACGGTGGATCACACAATCCTGCTAGCAAAGTTGGAACATTACGGAATCCGCGATAACTGTCTAAAATTATTTAGTTCCTACTTGGAAAACAGAAAGCAGTTTGTCTAAATTAGGTCGATGAAGAATTTGGAACAGGAAATTCACAAATCTATCATAGTACCTGTCACTAGAGGAGTTCCACAAGGTTCGGTTCTTGGGCCAATTTTCTTTGTTCTGTTTTTAAATGACTTGATTTCTTACATACAAAGTAGTGCCCAGGATATCAAGTTGGTTGTTTTTGCGGACGACACTTATGCCATCATAGCAGCTGACAGTATTGGCAGTCTAGAAAGTAAGATTGTTGACGTGTATCATGCATTCCAGGATTGGTTCGGGACGAACAACCTGATACTTAATTCAAATAAAACGAAATGTCTGCTATTTAAGTCAACTGCAAGAAATAATGCTACTCTGAATATAGTGGCTTGCGGTACTGGTATCGCAGTTGTAGATAACGTCGCTCTCACATCCGTTGCCGGGCTCTGGTTCACACGCAGAACGTATTTTCAGTGGCGCCCGGCGGACTTTGACCACCTGGGTGGTCTCTACGGGGGTTTGGTCGGGGTGAAAATCCCGCGTCGGTGAGTGAATCGGGTTGCGTACTTTGGGGCAAAGGCCTCGCAGCACGCAACCCTTCTAGCCTGCTTCTGTAAGGACGGCGGGTGGCGATCCCGCCGTCTTCAGGGCCCGATCATAGAGGTCGATGGTGTTGGGCGCAGATGAGTCTGCAGCACCCTCGCTGCTGACTACGGAACTCGGTGGGGATGGTACGCTCCCTCTCCGCCGCCTCCTTCGCGAGTATGACTTGCTCGCAGAAGGACACGGCCATAATATAGGCCTTATATAAATGTTATACCATAGAAAGTTATGTTAAGAAAAATAGTAACCCACATTTCTCAGGTAGCTCGAACAGCCTGGGGCCCACTGGCCCACCCGGAAAGCGGCCCAACGCTATATCAAGATGAAATTCCGCAAATCCACAAGCATTGCATTGCATTTTCCTCAATGATACTCTTCTTCTATTTTAAGATACCTGCAGTATCTTAAAATAGACGTTATTCATTTCAGTATAATCTATAACTTGTCTTGTTTATGTACATTATAATGTATTGTACATAATTGCAAATAAGCAAATAATTGCGTTAATTAAGTGAAGAAATTGATGACAACTTTCAGTTTAAACAAACCAGTAGGTATATCGATTCAAGGTACATACTTACTTTTATAATTATTTTCACAATGTTGCACAATTGTAAACAAACTAAACATTAAAATCTATATACAACGTATAATAAAAATATTATATTATCTAAATTCTCGCTGTTTGATCCGCGAGTGTTCAAACTACATCAAACTGTGGTATGTTCCAATCCACAAACAATTTCAAACAAAACATATTTAAATTTTACGCGCGGTTTTGAGGATATCCCGTTTAAATCCGCCTAAATTCAGATGTTGTCAAAAATGTAGTATCTAAACGCAAAAAATGCTTTATTCAACTTAGCCGTATAATAGTCGATAAAAACTAGAGTTGTCAAGTGGTGTGACGATAAGCACCGTCACTGTAACATGATAGCCACTCATTACGATACATAATACCAATTGTAACACTCGAGCGGTTGACATCAAAGTTTAGTGTTCAACCGAAGCCCAGTTGGTCACTGGTCATATGAAAAATAGCCAATAGGCCTGCTGGCCTATACAATTTCTATGGTAACAAACACACTGGTAATTCACCACACTGTCTCAAGTCACGCGTCCCCGCGCCAAACTCGCGTGTTCCCATGCTATTCCACGTGTACGACGCTGTCACACACGTTTTAAGTGTCATAGCGCCTAGATAACGTAAATGTCGTAAGACGTAGGACCAGTGTGTCGCTGTTCCCCACGGTCGCGTCGTAGGACCAGTGTGTTTCAAACTTATACAACATTCATTATGGCAGGAAACTAACTTCCTGTATTTATTATTTAATTCCCATTATTATTCGTTCCTGCATCACGTAGGTAGGGATTATGAAATATTCTGCTTCGAAAATCGCGACAGGTTTTGATTGTACCTACTTTTTTTTTTTCTTTTTTTTTTTTTAATTCCGCGGCCCAAGGCCGCGGCCGCTCTAACGTCCGTTGCCGGGCGTCTCTGGTTACTAGCAGAGGGTATGTCCAGTGGCGCCCGGCGGACTTTGACCACCTCTGTGGTCTCTTCGGGTGTTGGGTCGGGACGAGAATCCCGCGTCGTTGGGGGAAGGGTTTTATCCCGCGTCAGTGAGTGAATCTGGTTGCGTGCTATGGGGCAAAGGCCCCGCAGCACGCAACCCTTCTAGCCTGCTTCTGTAAGGAAGGCGGATGGCGATCCCGCCGTCCTCAGGCCCCGATCATGGAGGTCGATAGTCTTGGGCGTAGTCGCGTAGTCTGGGGCGCCCTGGCCGCCGACTACGGAACTCGGCGGGAAGGGTACGCTCCCTCTCCCTACCGGCCGCCTCCTTCGCGAGCATGACTTGCTCGCAGAAGGTGATTGTACCTACTTGGTGTAAAGATAGTTTGAGAACTGATGCAGATATTGGGCTACTGTCATTCTAAGTTTAAATATTGTTCTAGAATAATACTAAAATAATACATTTACAGTCGGTTTCTGAATTGAGAATTTGAAGTTGAGCATCCACTGAGTACGCCAAATGTCTTGGTCAACGGGTACTAAACTTCAAATTCTCTATCAAGAAACCAGCCGTTAGCGTGTAATATTGGATGTTTAAGCGTCCATAAACTGGTTGCCTTATTTTTTGAACTTCATATATCTGGCCTGAACCGATTTTGAAAATATTTTTTTAAATGAAAGCTACTACTTCCCAAGTCCCATTACAATTTGGTCCCATTCCGAAAATTATTTGATCCCATTTCGGTCATTTGATGTTGGTTGACTTCAGTTTTTTTTACCAAAAAGAAAAGATAAATTGTTAACTAAAAAGAAACGCTTTATCACGTGCTCACACATCTCTGTCACAGCAACACAGTATTAACTACTTTAGAAACACGAGATACAAGTTACGCTTTATATAATAATTATCAGTTTTCTGCCGGTGAAAGCCGTGTTAAAATCGGTCGAGTCACTTCAGACACATGAACTGACACGTATATCTATAAGAAATGGTGAATGTAATTTTTGTCCCCCCTTAGCTCTCGAGAACTGATGCTACAACGATGGTTGACTCCTCTATAAAAAAAAAATAAAAATAAAAATCTTTTATTTTCAGGCGTCTCAAGGCCCATAGTATGTTAGTGTACAATGCCTTAAAATACTATGTTGGTAATGGCATAAATTATTAAAATACAACCTAAGGATAGCCCTTGATCTGGAGGCAAGCCAAAAAATCGAAAATTTGACCTGGCCCTAAGGGGCAACAGTTATAGGCCAAAACCTATGGCGTGGTGCGGCGCAAAGCACCGCGCAATACACCGTACTAGTTAAGGTATAAGCGGACAAAGTTGTGGACAAAAAGGTATATACATTTGTGCAAATCAATTTGCATAAGTTAAGTGTGATTGATACACGCCATGTATATTGGAGCACTAGAGTTCATTAACAGATAGTTGGATTCACATATAAATATTTAGCATCGGATCCAATACATTAGACGGTAGACTGTTGTCTGAATTATGTATGAATGGTATAAGTTATAAAAGACAGATACCATATAGAACTTCAAATTTTTGTTATTATTTGTGATCTATAACTGAAGAAAAAAAGGCTGAATGAGTAAAATTAAGTCAGAATGAATGCTAGGCATGAATGCTAGGAATAAATAAGGCATTTATTCAAATTATTATCTTAACATACATTTTTTTACAATATTTATATAAGAAGTTACATTTAATATCACAAAAAAATCCATGTCAGACCACCAGCAGTAGCGGAGCAGGGCCAAAACTACCAGCGGTAGAGGTCACAGATTGAAAAACCTCCTAACGATGCGTGCCGTGTTGAGGATGACAGCCTTCTGTATCTGACCCTTGATCCAATAGTCTAGCGAGAGTCTCTTGAGATGTTGATCGAGACTCTTCGCTATTAGGGCCGACACACATAACCGCGTTGCGGCACCGCGCCGCTGAATTCGGCAGTTTGCGTTGCGGCGTCGTGAAAGAGCGTTTTACTATCCTATGGTAGGGTAACAGTTCTCCGTGATTTTTTACTGTGAATAGACGTGTCTCTGGCATGGATCGTCGTAAGAAACTTATTGCTTATTTGTTATTAAGAAGACATAACTCTGTTTTAAATAAACGACGCAGAAGATACTGGATACATCCATTCAATAAGGCGATGAATCCCGTTGGCGAATTCTTTTCTGGAAAATACAAAGCATTAAAGATGGACGAAAAAGAATTTTTTGCCTACTTTAGAATGAGTATATCATCATTTGAAGAGCTATTAAACGGGTTATCAAAATATATACATAAAAATAATATGAAAAAAAGGAAACCTGTTAGTGCTTTGGAAATGCTGGGCTTGACTATAAGGTAAAGTAAAATAAATATCTTTCATTGATATTTATTACACTAGAAATCCTAGGAAGATACAAAGTTTTTTTTTAATTAAGGAAAAAATTCAAGAAAAATCAAACTCTTCGTCTTGTGTACCATAGGAAGTCCCTGTCGTTTCGTCTAGTGTAAATGGTGAATTTATTGGACGTTGTTGGTTTGATGGCTCGGAATGTATTTGGGAAGATGAGGCAGTCCTCAATTCAGTAGTCGAACATCCAGGAGTAGAAGTGTGGTAGCCACTCTGAAAAGTGTTATTGTATCTCTGAGTTGAATATCCTTGATTATACCCCTGATGTTGATAATCTTGATCATAGCCGTGCGGTGTATGGCTGAATTGAAGGTGGAAGAATATCCGTCAGTATTTGAAGCACCCGAGTTTGAAATATCAGTGTTTGATGCTCATTCAAAGATTGAAGAGAGGGTAAAATCCCCTTGAAAAAATGCATATGTCTATTCTCCGGTGTTTCTAATATTTTGAGTATATTTTCTTCAAAGTCATCCTTCTCGTCTGCCTTTCGTTTTCGTGATTGACTTTGATAACGAGGCAATGCTGTTATTTCATTTTGATTTTCACTATCTCCTTCCACTATATGTATACTGGAATCAGTTGCATTTTGTGAAACCTTTTTAAAAAATTGTAATTGTTTATTCAAGTGATATTCTTTAATTTTTGCAGCTCCAGCTCCAGACCGATTGGCATCTTTTATTTTTTTTTTATATTTAGCAAAATTATCTTTTATGGCCTTCCACTTCTTAGCTAGTTCATTACCTGAAACATAAAGTATCACAAATGAAAAATGTTAATAAAGCTTAAAAATACCCTAGATTAAATTTAAACTACAAAATTTTTCACCCTATTTAAGAAATATACGACAATAAGAAGATTATTTCATTACATGTTATTTCATTTCAGATTTCTAGCAAGCGGCAATGACTTCAAAGTCATGCATACGAATTACTACCGAGGAGCAAGTACGATAGCAAAAATTGTGAGGACAGTTTGCCGCGCCATATGGAAACATGTATCAAGTCAAAATATACCTCCTATAACAAAACAGCTACTAGAAGATGTCGCTATTGAGTTTGAAAAGAAAGCTAATTTTCCTAATTGCATAGGAGCTCTTGATGGTAAACATATCCGCATTTCGTGTCCTGCGCACAGTGGATCACTATTTTACAATTATAAGGGCTATAATTCAATAGTTTTATTAGCTATTGTTGATTCTAGATATAGGTTTATTTTTGTCGATATAGGAGCATATGGAAAGGAAAGTGACGCCACCATTTTCCATAACTCTAAATTATATGATTTGATTGTAACACATAAATTACCTATTCCAGCACCAAAGCCTTTACCCTGTAATCAAAATGCTCCATTTGTTTTTGTGGGAGATGAAGCATTCTCACTTTCGAATAACGTCATGCGCCCTTATTCAGGGAAGCATTTGTCGGTACAACAGAGAATTTTCAATTATCGGTTGAGTCGTGCTCGAAGATATGTGGAGTGCGCTTTCGGCATCATGGCCAATAAATGGCGGATATTACATCGAGCTATAAATGTGAAATATGAATTTGCGACAGATATTATTAAGGCATGTTGTGTACTACATAACTTTGTTTTAAATCGAGATGGGGTACAAGCGTCTGATGACATTATTTTTAATGATTCTAATCTTCAAATGTTGCAATCGGTGACAACTAATGAAAGTAGTATGAGCCCACATCTAACACGAAATATTTTTTGTAATTACTTCTCTAGTGATGTTGGTGCTCTTAGTTGGCAATTAAAAAAAATATGATCCTTCGTATTCTCAATCAAAATTCAAATAATACTTTATTATGACATTAGGTTAGTTTACACACTTATTATATTTTAAAGCGAATATTATTACAGAGCGCGAAGTACACGTGACGTCTAGAATTACTAGTCTGCGTTTGTTAATCGAATGATTAAATTCAACTTTTTTATTTATAATTCCGAATTTTAAGAAAGAGACCTAAAATGGCGGCGCTTTTATTTGTTTGGCGGCGCTGTAAACAAAAAATAGAGCCGCCATTTTAAGTCCCTTTCTTTAATAACTTATTTCATTAGAAAAGACTACACTACTTACCCAGTTTTGATTTTGTCGTAGCGTCTTTTTCGTTGTAATTTTCATAAATGATTTCACAAATGCTTTTCCATGAATCTTGTTTTATAAATTTGTCTTTATAACCTTCGTCACTAGAATCCCACAAACAAGGGCGTTCTTGAACCAACGATATCAATAAATCGATATCTACGTCAGACATTTTAACTGCTTCCGGGTTACACGTGTTGTTTGCAAGTGTGATAGAAACAAACTAAATCATTGTCAACAAGTATGGCGTCATAACGCTAGAATTTGCGACGCGTTGCGGCGCCGCACCGCGGTGGCGCCACTGCCGAATTGAGCGGCGCGGCGCCGCAACGCGGTTATGTGTGTCGGCCCTTAGTCCGTTTGTCGAAACGGTTATCGGGACAATGATTGCCTATTGGTAACAATAGTCCTGTCCGTGATGATTGATTATTATTAATGTTATTATAATAATATTATCTATTGAGATTGAGATTGACATTGTATTATAGTATTATTTAGTGAGATTGACATTGTATTGATTGTAAGAGAAAAAAAACCGTCATTATTATGATTATTATGACATTCTTCTGACATTATTAGTTGTATTTGAATTTGAAATTTGGAATATTGTATTTGATTGAAATTTTTAACTACCTCAGTTTTGGACACCATAGTTATGGTAGAATGTATGAGACTAACCACAACCTTACCATCTACGCTGTACTATTACCACCTAAGTACGCTGTATTACTACATTCTAGCAATAAAATGATTTGATTTGATTTGAATTGAATGTACTAGCTTATTACCGCGAGCCCGCCCCCCTGATATAGTTTCCTGGTTTTCAATTATTCCCCCGGGAACACAATCATTACCTGCATAAAAAGTAGGCTACAACACTCAGGGATAATGAACATTATTAGTTAAAGAATTTTAATAATTTATTCAGAAGTTACGGCGGCTATACATTGCAAACACACAAACAATTTTGTAAGTATTTCGTCATTAGTGATTTAAGACTCCAAAATTTGTGTTGTATTTGAGAGATTTAGTTTTGTAAATGTATGGTCTACACATCTTTGGCTGGCTCTTGTAGGATGGGTGTTAGTAGGAAAGAGTCCGTGAGAGGTGTTAAGTTATAATATAACTGCTTCACAAATTATATAAACACAAAAACCTTCTTCGAGAATAACTCTATCCATTGGTGAAAATTGCGTCAAAATCCGTTGCGTAGTTTTAAAGATCTAAGCAAACATACGGAGCGGGTGACTTTGTTTTATAATATGTAGTATAGTGATACTGATATTCAGTGATAGTGATAGTAAAGATATACACTTAATTAAATTTTCCAGACCCAACGTAAGTTTTCTTTCAGGAGGAATAGTGCTATGTGAGACACCAAGACCACAGATACTTAATTGCGATTGTCTAGTTGTGAATAAATAATGTATTATTTAGTCCAACACCTTATCAATAGATGGCGCTATATGATTTACCTAAATCACGATAGTAAAGTTTACCGTCACTACATATATATGTACAAAAGTTTTAGTACTGAAATACTTCGTCTTGAACCTAGTGTTTTCTTGGTTGAATACCTTAAATACCTGGGGACTCGAGCGGCACGTTTTTGGGAACTGGAAAGCGATCCATTTTTAGTTTTTGGGATAAAATCTATGAAAGTTTATACCTTGTAACACACAACACTTGGTCTAACTTTTACATAGGTACATTGAACATAGAATTTGTTCAAACAAATGGGATCATGATTGAAGGACCCTTTTGGGCTATATTTAGAGAAAAGGTCACACTAGATATTCCCAGATAATATCTTTGATACAAGATAAGTAAATTGCGATCAAATTAGGTAACTTGTTTCGCAAACATTTATAAAAGTACAATTAGCGGACGCCCGTGGCTTCGACCGCTTGATATATACACAAAAAACTTCCTCGAGAACCACTCTAACCATTAGTGAAAATTGCATCAAAATCCGTTGCGTAGTTTTAAAGATCTAAGCATACATAAGGTACGGTAGCGACTTTGTTTTATACTATGTTATGATGAGGCCTGTATATCTTCTTGGTGGTAGGCATAGACGCTTTAAAAACCAAAGGTAATTTCCTTGTTGGGGGCAAGTATATTGCCGTTTCTCGGGCACCATATCAATCAATACATATAATAAAATTGTAAGTGGTCGATGTCAGTACATCGAAGATATAATAGAGAAACTGTTGTACCGGTTTATGAACACAATAGAACCCAAAACAATAATTTTTAGAATTTTAGTTTAGAAACCCTAAGGGGTCAAAAGTTATAGGCCAAAACCTATGGCGTGATGCGGCGCGAAGCACCGCCCAGGACACCGTACTATTACATAATAAATCAGTAACTGGTGCAGGCAACAGCTAGGAATATACTAAAACACTAACCATTCTGTGCCAAAAATATAAGCACGGCTAGCTGATTACCGTAGCTCCTCCCGCGTGATTTAGTTTTCTCGTTCCCAATTCCCACGGGAACACATTACCCGTATAAGAAGTAGCCTATATGACTCGGGGATAATGTAGCTACATATTAGTGAAATACTTTTCAAAATCGTTTTAGTAGTTACGGAGCAAATACTCAATCAAATAATTCCTGAACATAGAACATAGAATTTGTTCAAACAAATGGGATCATGATTGAAGGACCCTTTTGGGCTATATTTAGAGAAAAGGTCACACTAGATATTCCCAGATAATATCTTTGATACAAGATAAGTAAATTGCGATCAAATTAGGTAACTTGTTTCGCAAACATTTATAAAAGTACAATTAGCGGACGCCCGTGGCTTCGACCGCTTGATATATACACAAAAAACTTCCTCGAGAACCACTCTAACCATTAGTGAAAATTGCATCAAAATCCGTTGCGTAGTTTTAAAGATCTAAGCATACATAAGGTACGGTAGCGACTTTGTTTTATACTATGTTATGATGAGGCCTGTATATCTTCTTGGTGGTAGGCATAGACGCTTTAAAAACCAAAGGTAATTTCCTTGTTGGGGGCAAGTATATTGCCGTTTCTCGGGCACCATATCAATCAATACATATAATAAAATTGTAAGTGGTCGATGTCAGTACATCGAAGATATAATAGAGAAACTGTTGTACCGGTTTATGAACACAATAGAACCCAAAACAATAATTTTTAGAATTTTAGTTTAGAAACCCTAAGGGGTCAAAAGTTATAGGCCAAAACCTATGGCGTGATGCGGCGCGAAGCACCGCCCAGGACACCGTACTATTACATAATAAATCAGTAACTGGTGCAGGCAACAGCTAGGAATATACTAAAACACTAACCATTCTGTGCCAAAAATATAAGCACGGCTAGCTGATTACCGTAGCTCCTCCCGCGTGATTTAGTTTTCTCGTTCCCAATTCCCACGGGAACACATTACCCGTATAAGAAGTAGCCTATATGACTCGGGGATAATGTAGCTACATATTAGTGAAATACTTTTCAAAATCGTTTTAGTAGTTACGGAGCAAATACTCAATCAAATAATTCCTCTTTATTATACCTTACAGGATGTTCTCAATTCGACTGTATGTTTCTTTTTTTTTATGTTTGTTACCTCATTTTGACTGGTTGAACCGAATTAGATTTCTTTTACATGAAAGCTACTACTTCCGAAGTGGTCCCATATCAATTTGATTCCATTCAGACAATTATTTGGTCCCATTTCAGTAATTTGTAGTATGTGTACTGTCACAATTATTGACGTGTACTTCAATCATTTTTTTCGTCGTGAGCTTTTTATAGGTAAAGCTCAAATAACTATAAATAGTAATAATAGAAAATACTATATACTAATATAAGTATAGAGTATCTCCAGCAAAATAGATGCAAATGGGTAAACTATGTAGACTGGCCTAATTCCCAGCTACGATTAGCCGGATTATACTGTAAACTGATAGTGGACGAAATAAGGGCTTAAATATTATGGGTAGGTTGTGTTGATCGTAACGTTCATAACCTGTTAATCGTTAGAACTAGTGGTTGCATATAATCTTCTACAATCGGCTTCTTCTTCTTTTTTTAAAAACGTGGCTCCATCGATGTTCATAGATGATTTCGCCAATCTCAAGGTAATGCTTGATTTTTCCCGCACAGAAGAACTAGTTACTCTGAACTAGTTCGTAATATTTTTAGTATATAATTATGTATATTGTAATTCTTATTGTAAATCTATCTTTGTTAATATAATATTCAAATGTCTTTTGGATTTGACCAGACACTCTCAAATAAACTAAAGTACGTACTACTTTTCTATATAACTATGCAATTCACGTTCAACATGCAATGGTCCAGTCCAATTTAGGTTAGCTAGAGAACGCACGCATAAATTTATGTCTGGAATTACTTGCTAGCTGTGCAAATTGGATTCAGTATGGTTAGGGAGGCTAGGTACTTCGGTGCGAACAAATTGGTTGGGCGAGAATACCTAAGAGTTTTCTGGAACGTTGATTATACGTTGATTGTACAAATTGCTTGACTAGATGAGATTATCTATAGTTAAGATATTAAACAGAGATTTGGAAATAAAACGGCTAAGTGTGAGTCGGAATCGCGCACAAAGAGTTCGGCATAAAAAATCACGTTTATTGTATGTATGGGAGCCCCTTAAATATTTATTATATTCTGTTTTTTAGTATTTGTTGTAATAGAGACAACAGAAATACATCATCTATGAAAATTTCACATTTGAAACAATTTTACGCACAGAAACAAATTCAACATTGTAATGAAAAAAAAAAAGGTCCTTCACTTACGACGTATGCCACGCGTCGTGGGAAACAGCGACACACTGGTTCTACGTCGTAACTACGTCTGACGTTTACGTTATCTACGCACTATGACACTTTAAACGTGTGTGACAGCGTCGTACGCGTGGGATAGCAGGGGAACACGCGAGTTTGGCGCGGTGACGAGTAAGACAGCGTGGTGAATGACCAGTGTGTTTGTATTCATACAAATTGTATAGGCCAGATCCGGTTTAGATGTCATAATAATTCATGTTACATGTTGCATGTGAAGGACGAGTTTTCCCGTACCTTTATAGTTTCAGACTTTCCCTCACTGACCCATAATCAATGTTACATCCTGTATATCATGTCATATGTATGCTCTGACTGCATTTAGTGGTATGTAACATATGTCCTGGCTGTTTGAGTTCTGGTTTGAATTACAGAGTGGATAAGGATTTTTTATTCTACCCGGTAAAGGTAAAAGGCTTACCTCCTATTACGTGGGACCAACAAAATTACTGGCAGAGTGTGGAAAGTAATGCACCATTACCTCTTCGGGAATATTGCAGTGCATGATAACATGTATGTATGTCATTAGTATATAAATAACTAGCTGATCGCCGCAGCTCCACCCGCGTGATTTAGTTTACTCGTTCCCGGTTCCCGTGGGAATACATTACCGGGATAAAAAGTAGCCTATGTTACTCAGGGTGAATGCAGCTTTCCATTCGTGAAAGAATTTTTGAAATCGGCACAGTAGTTTTTGAGTTTATTCATTACAAACATACACACAAAAATACAAATCTTTCCTCTTTATAATACTCGTAGTAGTGTAGATAAATATTTTTGGACATTCTCACACGACGTCATCTAGCCCAAATTAAGCTAATATAAGCTTGTGCTATGGGATCTAGACGACTGATAAACATACTATATTTATAAATATATACATAATATACATAGAAAATACCCAAACTCCGAAACAAACATTAGTGGATCACACAAATAGTATTTGATTCGACCCGGGAATCGAACCCGAGACTCCGGGAGTCGAAAGCCGATGCACTACCGACCACGCCACCGAAGCAGTTAGTATAATGTAAGTACATTTAAGAAGTGGTAACAAATGCCCACAAAATGAAATAAGTTCGTAATCCTTCTTCTAGAGCTGTTCTCTCTCGATAAAATAAAAAAAAGACATTTGCAACAACACCATAAAGGCTTAACCCAACTTGGCAGGATTAGAGTTCTCTGATTGGCGCAGTGCTGGTTTTAGCTAGATAAATCCGGTCCGAGGCAGTTTAAGCCGATCGTAGTGTGTATTATTGGTCAAATTGGTTACAAATTCAGTCTATTGGTAAAATCCATACAGATAAATAAAATTGAAGTGTCTGTGTGTAATTTTAAATTACCAGCATTTTACTTAGTGCATACGATTGGATACACAATACTGACATAAAAAATGCAATTTTGAATTTTTTTGTCTGTCTATTTATTTCCTTCTAATCTCTGGAATGTCTGGACCGATTTTAACAGGACTTCCACAGACAGATAGCTGATGTAATAAGGTGTAATATAGGCTATTTTCTATCCCGAGAAAGAGTTCCCGCGGGAATTGGGAACCATAAAACTATTTCAACGCGAGCAAAACCCCGGACGGGTTCGCTAGTGTAACATAAAACTATGGGAAAGTATTTAATTTTCCATCAAGCCTTTTTACCAACACAGTTGGGGTCGGCTTTCCAGTCTAACTGCGATGCGGCTGAACTGCGATATTCTCGGTGAAGCGACTGCCATCTGACCTTCACAACCCATGGGCATGACCCACATGTTTGTATGAGAACGTGCTCTCCGGCCTGGCTGGCAAGATGTTGCTTTACTTCGATGCTGTGCTCTACTGCTTCGGTGGCGTGGTCGGTAGTGTATCGGCTTTCGACTCCGGAGTCTCGGGTTCGATTCCCAGGTCGAATGAAATATTTGTGTGATCCACAAATGTTTGTTTCGGAGTTCGGGTGTTTTCTATGTATATTATGTATGTATTTAGAAATATATAAGTATGTTTATCAGTTGTATAGATCCCATAACACAAGCTTACAGCTTAGTTTGAGCTAGATGACGTTGTGTGAGCATTTCCAACAATATTTGTTTATTTATCTTTATCTTCGAAATGTGTACTCGGTTACCACTAAGACTCTCTAGCTAAAGTACTTAACACACACACTAAATCATGTCTTTATCCCCAAAGGGGATTAAACGCCTCTGTCGGTGGACATTCGCCCACATTTTATCTACTAGTAATTTTGTTTGTCCCACGAAATGAGAAGCGAGCCTATTGCCGTATCCAGGCACTTTGAATTTATTTACAAGAGCCTCATTCATTTGTCAGCAAGAGCACCACTTGCAGGAATACCCCCAGAGCCCTTCAATAATTCAAATTGTCGGAATGGGACCAAATTGAAACGGAACCACCTGGGAAGTAGTAAATATTTAAAAATCGGTTCACCCGATCCAGAGATATTAGGGAACAAACATAAAAAAACATACAGTCGAATTGAGAACCTCCTCATTTTTTGGATGTCGGTAAAAAACCTAGTTCAAAACAATCCATCAACCATCATTTCCATTGTAAATCTACCTAAATCTTTTGTTATTCGTTCGGTAACGACCACCGAAATCCGGCTCTTTCTGGATTTTACTAGATTTATGCATTTCAAACCGACTTCACTGTGAGACGTAGAAAATGCAAATAAGGTTTTAAATGTAGATCAAGGGGGGACTTGTTGGAATTTATTTTGAGCTCTTAATGCTTATCCTTTTATATTTTACTGAGGAATGAAATAAGTATAAGCTATGAAGAAGTATTATACTCCGTTGGGTTTCAATGAGATTCTGTAGGATATACATGAAGAACGGAACATTTTTAATGTTGTTTATGACTTTTTCTATTGTCTTAAAAAGTAAATATGTTCATATTTGATAGATCTAGGTCAAGGTTTGAACCGAATTAGTTTTCTTGCAAGGAGAACGATTTACCACATCAGCCACTGTTGAATTGCTGCGCCATTATATTTTTTAGTTCTATATTGCGCTTTTGGCCACGTTAAGGTGCAGCTCTGCTTTCTAATTGACTAAGAAGACACCGAGTGGACCAACTCTGAGGAGGCAAGGGGCAACTACTTATGAGGTGTTTGAAGGAGAGTGGAGCAGGCAGCCGCGGCATCAAGCAACTCTCTTGCGTACCATACTTCTAATTTAAGGAAGTATTTTCTTCACAACCCTTTATCATTTAGCGAATAGACGTCGATACAGGGCGTATACTCACGTTTACGAACGAAACTTCGACCGAAACCGAAGTTTCGTTGAACCGGGGTAGGCCTGCAGTATTGTAATTATTTAGTTTAGCAAAATAGTGGTAATATTTATTGACCGAAATCAATACGAGCAAACAGGCAGCACCTAGTTCTATAACATGAAGAGATAATAACTATTGTTAGATATAATGATTATAGTTAAGTTTCTATTTACAGCAGTGATCATTAACAGGATTATGTATCAATAACTTTTGGCTTAGTCGCTTCTCTGTTTACGCAGTTAAATCCCATGTAATGCCGAGTACACGTTAAGCCTAGCTTTGAGCTTGGCAATACAGAATCTAACGTGAAATTATGATTATATATAAAGTGAAGAGGCGTTAAGTCGTTTAGAATATGTGTAGCTATACCTATATCCTAAAATCAGGTTTTAAATACACCCCCTTTATACCCGTAAGTTCGTTGATGTCACATAATGAAGGTTACTCCATTGACTTTAATTTGACATTTTTCGTAAATTTAAAACATGTCTTAAACCTGGTTAATTATTCCGCTTTGACTAATTCCATTATTTTCTATAATTACCTAAGAGCAATCACCTGGGTGATTAACGTCCATATTGTTTTATTTATTAATTTTTCTTTCTCAAATCAACTGAGTTCAACATTCAAAATCTGATGTACTTTAATCACCCGGGTGATATGAAAAAGAAAAATAAATATCTTAAAACCATGTGGACGTTGATACATAGACGATTTGAAGAAAAAGTATAAAATTATATGAACTCATAATGTATTATGATCGGTAATTTGAGGATGTAGTAAAATTAGATCCAACTTTAATCACCCAGGAAATTTGCTTTTAGGTAATTTTGGGACACAAATGTGGAATCGTAAAAAAACAGAAAAATTTATTGTCAATCACATTTCTCTGTGTAGAATTTACTGTATATATTTTTGTACTTCAAAGCAATGAGTTTGCATTTTTAAATATTATGATAGAAATTATAAATAAATCACAAAAACTGAAATGTCATCGGTAGAACCCACGGCCTTTCCCTAACAAGGGGAATGATCTGACCACTGAGCTACGATGACCAATACCAATAACATCCAATCTTTGCTTCATATCATAATTTCTAGATCGCGCTATCAAGGTTAACGTTGGAGCCACCTACCCGAATTCTGCCGAACTACGGTACTAGTGTATCGTGTTACAATGAAAATTATTTACACACTGAATTTTTAGGTGAGTCCTTACCGAATCAATAAATTTTTGTATTTCAAAGCAATGTCAGTGCAACGAAATCGCCAGGGATAACCCAGCCTTCGATGTCTTTGTACCTAAACTGTTTTTATTTGTAAGAATTGTAAAACAGCTTTTAAATCCGAGAATTGTGGTTTGAACCTCCATCATATCAAAATTGTATACTTAATCTGTCTTTAATGTTACTTCTTTCGTATACACATTCTTTTGAAATGCAACCTGGACTCTTATCCTTCTGATTAGTAATTTCTGTATTTTTCGGTTGTAATCTGTTATGTGTAAATAAATAAATAAATGAGTTTGCTTAAACTATTCTTATATATTAAGATACAAAAGAAATGTAGGGGAACCTAGCCCAAATCGAGTAGACCGCCTAAAACAGGTAAGCGTTCAAATTTGCGCGCCCTTAACGCAATTGGGTATCTGTGTACGTAGCTCCCGAGCAACGCGTCCCACCAATCACAGGCAGTCACCCCACGCGACGCGTGCACGCGGTTCCAAGGTAAGAACTTATGAAAGTTTTTGGTCGATATACTAAAAAAATATTGATTACGGTACGTACGAATACTCGAAAATGACCGTTAAAGTGTTATTATTAATTTTACTATAATTATTTTATGTCAATAAGAATGCTAATTGGTGTTATTGTGTGGTTTATAGTCGTTTAATATAGAGGTTATATTTCCATTTCAAATAAAAGCATGCTCTTGGGCATATCGGGTAAGGGTAAAATAGGTACCCAATTTGCCCTTACCCGATTTGCCCCATCTCATATATTTTATGTAACATTCTAGATAGGTAGGTAATATTTTCATATCTAAAGAAATAAATTAAAGGTTCCTCTAGAATCCATCGCATCTACAAACATACCTACTATCTCCTAAACCTGTTTCACCGATTTCGTTGCCTTTTTTCACTATATTTATCTGGATGGTTCTTAGCTATTGCTGATGTTGTTATTTTTGCCTTAAGGGATGCCTATTATTAGTAAAAGTAATAAAGGAAGTATTTAATAACATTTTAGGACTGGTGTATAATTTGCAGATGGTTAATAAGTATGTGAGAAAAACTGCAAACGCGTCGTGGGATGAAAACTCAATGAAACTTGCCATTGATGAAGCTAAAAGATTCTGATTATATGCCGGCGACTATCGAAGAGACTGCAACTCCTGAAGTACAAAACTCTGATTCAGACCGCACAGTATTAACTTCTGTCCTGGAAGCCTTTAACAACTGTGTAACGCGAACACCGGCTACGTTAGCTGACGTCTCGCCATTAACTGAAGTGACAGTGACTCCAATGGATATCCGACCATCACCTAAAATGCTCCCAAATAAAACGAATCGCAAATGTAAAACACAAAGAGCTGAAGTCTTGACTAGCACACCTATAAAAGAACAGCAGAATGAGAAGGAAGAGAAGAAAAATAGATTTAAAAAGAACCTTACTACCGAAGTACGAGCAAGTACGAGCAAGAAACTCACGCACGTATGAAGACTAAACGAGGACTCAAATGCAATCCGAAAGAAAAAACGGATTACCGGTGTATTGTTTGCAATGAGCTTTATATAGAGCCGCCTGCAGAAGACTAGATCAGGTGTAACGATTGTGAGCTGTGGTCACATGAGGCTTGCACAGCCTAATCTGGACGAAGCTCGTATTATTGTGATTACTGTCACCAATAATTTGTTTAAAACAAACAATATTTCTACTTTAATTAATTTAGGATTAAGTTACACTAATAAAACACTAAGACTGATTGTTATGGTTGTGAACTAGTAAGTAAATTATTCGATGCAGAAACTTTAATTTTTTGAAGGCTTACCTGATTTAGGCCACTCCTTAGGGCAAAACGGGTAAATAGAAAGGTTTTGTTATTTGTTATTTTTTCTTTGAAAATTTAAGAATTCATTATGTTTGTCATATAATTTATGAAGGTAATGAACATGCAAATTATAAGCATATAAATAAAACTTCAATATGATTCTTCAACGTGTTTTATAAGGCCCCTTTCCTTAGCTTACCCGTTCTGGGCCAACCTCCCTTACGTATTAAATCTGTTACTTTAAGCCACTGGTAACTAGGTAGATTTAATAGACCACAAATACGGCGTTAAGTATAAAACTAACAGTTTTCGGAGTCTGTAGCAGCTGTAAGCCGATTGAGCCAAGTTGGCCGAACTGACATAATAGGATTTATAGCGTAGGTTCTTGTGCCTACTTTTCGTAAGATAAGAGGTACTATTGTATTTTGTGATGTATTTAAGAAGAATAACAGAATCGGTAGTGACACTACATATCACTTTCTAATTAATATTCCTGAGATGATTCATATAGAGATTCCTTTGATGATGCTATATATTGGGCGAAACCGGTCAGGATTTTAAATAATAATGAAAATTGTGGAATGTACCTATTAGTAAGTTTATTCAGAATGTATTACGTAGGTCACACAATAAGTTTTGCGTAACTTAAAAAAACAACATGTTAAAACCAAAATATTATGTTAATTGCTTTTCAAAATACTCTCCTTTACATTTTAAACATTTTTTCATGCGATCGAACCATTTTTTAAAACAGGAGGACCACAGATCTGAAGGCATGTTTTCTACGTACTGATTGAATGCTATCACTGCCTCTTCGGAGTAGGTAAAAGTGAAACCTCTCATCAAATCTTTGATTTTGGGGAAAATACAGAAATTACAGGGTGCTAGGTCGGGGCTATGCGCAGGATGGGTGACGAGTTGTACTTTTTCGGAAGCTAAAAATGACTTTGTTTTGTATGGCCGTGTGTGAAGAAGCGTTGTCATGATGTAGGAGAACGCGGCTTTTGGGTCGTCTTTCGCGAACTTTTTCTAACACACTCGGCATTAACATTCTTTTGATCTTCAAGTGGAATTGTATAGATGGACCCTGGGTAGCTGAGAAAAAAAACGCGATCATTTTTTTACCAACGTTTCTCGCCTGCCTCACTTTTGTTGGCTTGTTCTCATTTTCAAATATCCATTCACAAGATTGCTGTTTTTTTTCGGGGTCAAAACAATAAATCCACCTTTCGTCTCCTGTGACAATGTCATAAACAGCATTAGAATGTCCGTGGTCGTACTTCAGTAGCATCTGTGAGCACCATTCCACGCGAGCCCGCTTCTGCTCCGCTGTCAGTTCATGAGGGATCCAACGACAACAGAGTTTCCGAACTTTCAATTCTTCGTGTAAAATTTTCTGGATTTGACTCATACCAATCCCCAATAGTCCTCGAATTGTCCGTTGAAAACCGCTTAACAGTAGCCACATTATTTTCGTTGACGGCAGTTGAAGGCAGCACTCATAGATAACCTCCTAATAGATTCCGCATTACTGTAATTTTGTTCCTTACCGAGTTCACCTGTTTTGGTGGAATGCGAGGGGCGCGCGGACACATGTAAGTGCGCTATGATTGGCTGTTTCAAGGTCAATCTTCGAATGCACCGAATATTAGAGATGGGATAGGGATGAAAATGTGTCGATAAAATGTTGATAGGTATATTATAATTATATTTTTATAATTTTATTATATCGTTTATTCCTTTATATTCTTATTTTATACATTTTTAAATACATTTATAAAAAACACAAATACATTTAAAAATTTTTTTTTTAATTTATTATTATAATTTTTATAGGAATAGGTATCGGGACTTAATCAAGAGGGACAGGTATTCTCTCAGTTCCTATTTCCTCAAACTTTAAGTAAAAAATTTCTACCTATTCCGATCTCTGATGATCGCACATCTACCGAGCCCTTTCCCAACTCAGGATCAGCTTTCCAGTGTAACTGCGATGCAGCTGAACTTTAATATTTTCCGTGGAGTGGCTGCCATCATTCTGACCTCCACAAACTATGGGCGATATCAAAGCTCTGTAGTTAGACCAGTTGGATTTTGATTTAGGGCCCCAAATACCCGTAACGATTCCCATAGATGTTCGTATAATAACCGGGACCGACAGCTTAACGTGCTCCCCGAGGCACGGAGCTCTCAATTTCAAAAAAAATGGTCACCGATCCTAAGACCGACCTGGTGAGATGTTGCTTAACCTTAGCAATGTGTTAATATACACGGTTACCACTAAGCCACGAGCCCCCCATCTCTGATGATGATACATTATAATTTTGTATTTTTATTCAATAGATGTAAAATAATATAATTTATATTAAGAAAGAAATTATAAATAGATCACAAAAACTGATGTCATTGGCGGGGCTATAATTTCTTTCTTAATAGTTTACTTTGTTATTGGTGGGAAACCAACTCTCCCCACCAGATGTTGCATCTACCCATTTCTTTTTCCTCGGGACATCCAGGAAACCTATAAAATAATATTTATCTCAGTTACATTGCTAATACTAAATCACATTAGCTGCGAAAAAAAATTAAATAATGCCAACGCACAAATAAATCGCAGCTTACCGAAATTCAAGTGGGCGCAGTCGCGGGCGACAACAATGTTGCTTATTTATAGGTACTTTTTAAAGCACCTACGGCAATAATACTGCAAAATATCGATGACGTACTATATCATACCGATATCCCATCACTATCGATTCAAGTGCTATTGTAATGTATTGTTAGAAAAGGATAGCTATTATAATTTGGCTAATGAGTGAAAGAGTAATTTCAAAAAGACATCAACGGGTTCAAAATTGTTTGTGTTTATGTTCTATTACCAACCAGAATAAATTGAACTCCGGTGCCTAGTCAATTTTAATTTACATTTATGTCTAAGTAAATGTAATGCCATCTTTTTGGTAATTTGATGTCTTCACCGACTTGCCACACCATTTTACGGAACAGGAAGCCATTTAAAATGTAAAATGCTCACAAAAACATTTTTTTAAATTATAAAATCGCACGTGGTCATAGGTCGCGAAGTTGGTTGTCACTGACGTCGTGATTTTAGGCATAGCTTTATATGCTTGCGAAATCAAGTATGAGTGGCGCGCGTTTGTTGCCCTGCATGCGGAATCTATTAGGAGGTTATCTATGGCTGCACTTCACGAAATTCGTCATGTAAAGAAACTCGACCTCTGTCAAATTCAGCAAACCATCGCCTCACAGTTCTCAAACAAGGTGCTTCTCTCCCAAAGCATTTTGAAGACGAGCGGCACAGTCTTGCGGAGAGAGAGAACTTTTAAAATCATTAAAATCATCACTCTAAAATCTTTTCGACTTAATTCCATTTTCGTTGCATTCGTAGAACTTTGATATGTGATAAAAAACAATTGACAAATGATTTCCCGCCAATTGTTTTTTTTATAACTAAGAAAGTTGCAACGTTTAAAAAAATATAACATTCGAAATTCAAATAGTTCCGATTAGCTAGAAGTGCAAAACTTTTAGTGTGCCCCATGTATTATGTCCAGCAAGTGCCGACAATCGAAAGCATAAATAATACAGCATGAATGTTACTAGGTATGGTACTTAAAAATTTTCTCACTTTTTTGCTTATAACTTCTTTAATTTTTAATTTAGGGCAAAAAGTTATGTTAACACATTTGTAGGCAAAACAACAAAAGACGCATAGTTTCCGAGATTTCGACATACTTGATTACTACTTATTTTGTGTTGTGTTAAAATATTTTCAGCTTTTTTTTATAATTAGAACGAAGGATTTATTGATTCTGCAACCAATCATCGACAGTCGATTCTCCATTGGACTATTCAACGTCAGAACGTTTCGTTTTTGAAAGATTCACCGACAGAACGATTCCCCTATGGACGTTTCGCGGACAGAACGGTTTGCATTTGTGTGTTTCGACGACAGGCGTTTTCCACTATGGACTATTCATCGAAAGAACTTTTCGCTTATGGACGTTCCGTTAAACAGAAATGTGTCCGAATGAGTGATTCGACGACGGGACTTCTTTGAAATCGTTTCGTTTACGATTTTTCTACTACATCACTATCCTAAAACTACTTATCTGATTTCTATATATTTTTTAAATTTATATAGAATTTAGGTAAGGTTTTCAGTGACATGTTTTATTTCTTTATTAACTTCTCATTTTAGGGGAAGTTATTGTAATGGGGTCGAATACGAAGATTTTTTTTTCTTCAAGTCGGTATGAATACCTACCTAATGTTTGAATTGGCATGAACATTTAATTTTTTACGCCCTTTATTTAAAACGATTGGAGATATAGGGCGTAATAAATTAAATGTTCATGTAAAATATAATGGTTTTGATATTTTATTTTAAATCACCAAATAAAAATAAAAATTTATAGCATAATTATTTATCCAGTAAAATACATAATTAGTACAAGTGTAACTTGCCACCTGCCTATCATGCTGTGTTCACATATTTGTGGAGTTACATAGCCTATCACTGCACCATATTTACTGTCACTGTATTGCAGATAAAATCTACCATGTACTAGTTGTAACTTTGTTTCATGAGTTTGCAACATTGCTAGTAATATGTAGGCGCTTGTAAGTAGCCTATTATTTTATGTGACAAACATGTGGGTAGTCATAATTATCGGTTTTACTTTTCTTTTCACTGCCACTGGTTATATTGCGAGTTGTATCCGTTACATTATTGATGTTTGTGTTTGTTTTAAATTATTAAACGGTTTTAAAATGGAAGAATGTGAAATTGTGAAATCAAAACGTGGTAAAGATGTGTTAAGTTATAAAGGATTTTCTTATCACTTAAATAATAGACCCAATACAAAGTGCTACTGGATTTGTTCGAAAAAATATAGTACGCGGTGTAATGTGGCTGTTACAACTCTTATTACAACAAACAACCAACACATTGTGCTATCCCAAAATTACGATCATATGCACTTACCCAACCC
>OY748311.1:3445734-3478600 GCA_963556515.1 Nudaria mundana
AAGCTAGGAATACTGAATAAGGTAAAGAGATTCTTTACACCGGACCAGAGGTGTCTGCTGTACAAGACGCAGATTAGACCCTGCGTCGAATACTGCTCTCACCTCTGGGACGGCTCCGCGAAGTATCTGCTGGTCACTCTCAACGCTATGCAGCGACGGGCTATCCATATTATAGGTTGTGCGAGGTAACGGGAAGCCTTGAGCCGCTAGCTCAGCGCCGAACAATAGCTTCCTTGGCCGCATTCTACCGTATTTACCACGGCGAGTGTCTGAAGAGCTCTTCAATCTGATCCCATCACCCTCTTCCTTCCGATCCCGAACAACGCGTGCCGGGCAGAGATGCCACTCCCACACAGTGGATAGAATGTTCGCGAGAACCGAGCGTTTTAAACGTTCGTTTTTACGCAGACTTGAACTTTGCTGTTGTTGTTGTTAAAGACAAAAATCCAAGCTCTCCTTGAATTTCTTAGCTCTTTTTACAGACCTTATCCACTTTCAACCCAAATTCCGTGCTTATTTTGATACTTCGCCCGGGTGGCATAGGTCTAGTTCCCTTCTTCTTCTTTTTTAAAAACGCCACGTTTTTAAAAAAGAAGAAGAATTTCCATCCATTCCATCGATATTCGTCGATGATTTCGCACATGTCAAGGTAATGCTTGATTAGTTGATAGTCCCGCACAGAAGAACTAGTTATTCCTAACTAGCTCCAAGTGCAGGACACGTTATTTGGAATGAGAGTGTCTGGAAACCCGATTTTTGCGGAGCGGCAGAGGTAACCTAAAAAGCTACCAGCCACTCGTTTAGCAAAAATCGAAATTCTATACCTAGTTGATACTATTCTATATTCTGCGTCTATAGATACTCGTATAGGCATTTTCCTTATACATATTGATGCGTGGAGAGTTGGGGAGCCACGGCAATCGTCTACGTAACACCAATCCCAATATATTTTCAAACAAGGTTGGAAATATATAAATAACACGTAGCGACATTTCATCAATTATATTTTTCTCTCAACAAACTGTATCTGACATAATGATGGATTGAAGAGGCATTAAACTTTTTTTTTCTAATATAAAAAGCGTGGCTTTGGTTACCGCGGTACTGGTGAACGTATCCATCTGTACAAATTTTAATGAATCTGCTTTCTACCGATCCTTTTTATGGTTCCGTACCTCAAAAGGAAATAATGGAACCCTTGTAGAATCACTTTGTTGTCGGTCTGTCAAGCCCATTTTTTCTCAGGAACGCGTGGACGTTTGAAAATAAGTTGACACCAAAAAATCACTTTCTGTCCTTTGGAGCTGTGAAAAAATCAAACACAAAAAATACAGCCGCTTATGCTGCATTCGACACTCGCAAGGGAATCGAAACCTACAGGGTACTTTCTGTGAACTCAGAATCTTAAAATTTTGTAGGTACGATTTACGAAGCAACGTCATATGGCCCAGATAAAGGAAAAATTTCAAAAAGCATAAACTTTTAGGTTTGCGTGGAACCCTCAGTGCTCGCTCGCAATTGACCGGTTTTTATTAGTGTAATTTCTTGCTTATACCTAATTGGCTAGTTCAATTATAAGGAGGAGTGGCTTATGGCGTATGCGCAGCTGGAAACTGGTAGAAGCTTGTAGAAGGGACTAAAACCGCCTACTAGTATGATATAGACGTTTCAATTCAATTCAATTCAATACACTTTATTGTACACAACATGTAGAAGATACAAAAAGGAGATTTCACTTCAAGAAGAGTACAAATGACAGCCTTATCGCTAAAAGCGATCTGTTCCAGACAACCTTTGGATAGCGAGTTTAAGAAATTAAAAGGGGTAGTGTACAACTACCACTCTAAGGAGAGAGACGAATAAAGCTTAGTACGTTTCGTATATGACGTTAGAGGTGCTGCGTTTAGTTTGCCTACACGCCACAATGGTAAACAGAGAATGTCACTCCTCAAACAGGTTATTGTTGCGAATAAAAAAAATACTTTGTATACCTACCTTGTAGTTTTCCATACTAATATTATAAACCCCGAAAGGCCACCCAGGTGGTCAAAGTCCGCCGGGCATCCACTGGAATACTATACCTTCGGGTGTCATCAGAGACCCCGCAGCAATGGACATGGGAGCGGCCGCGCTCTCGCGGAATTAAAAAAAAAACTTATTATAAAGAGGAAAATTTGTTTTTTCTGTTTGCATTGAATAGGCTATGTAACTACTGAACCGATTTTGGAAATTCTTTCATAGATATGTAACTACATTATCCCTGAGTAACATAGGCTACTTTTTGGGAATTGGGAACGAGATAACTATATAACGCGGGCGGAGCCGCGGTAAACGAACTATAAAGAATCAAGAATCAACTTCGTTTATTCAGTTTAGACGCATAAAGAGCACATATGAATGTCAAAATTTTACAATTTTATGTCAAGCAATATTATAAAAATACCAAATTAACACACACACACACACACATATCACGCCTATATCCCCGAAGGGGTAGGCAGAGGCGCATTACACACCCACAAATTTGCCAGTATTTTTGGTCGCATGTAATATGGGCAAGCCTATTGCCAAATTAACATAGGTAAATAACCATTTAAAAATGATTCTTTCGCTGGTTCGGTAAGTTGGTTCTAGTGAAAAGATACCAGCAAGAAACTCAGGGTAGATTATCCATTATCAATCGAATATTTCTCTTTAAAGTACTTATAGATAGTTAAAAAGAATAATAAAACGATTTTATAAAGCCATATAAATACTAATGTACAAAAGGTAATAATCAAAAAATCTAAAAAGACCGAGCACTTTTTAACCGTAAAAGTGAAAACTCCTGGAATTCATATCAAGTACAACAACTTACCGGGATTTTGAAACCGTACTTAGCGCGCTTTATAACCTCGAGATCTTCAAGTATAAGATCTCTTACTAGAAACATTCTGTTTATTTTGATACCAAACATGATATTGAAAAAGTTAAGCTCCTATGAAATTTTGAAGAGATGGTGTATCAAAGGCTTTTACTTCTTTCGAGAATTACTTAACTGGACCACGATCTTTTAATATTGGTTTTAATCTTTAAGAAATGTGAAAGATTTTTAGACAATATCGATGTCTATTTCAACCGTGTTCAAAAAATGAAATAAGTATATAAGTTCTCAATGGGACTATACGTTGTTTTTTTGTTTGTTACTTACTTCTGGACTGGATGAACAGATTTTTTTTTTTAAATGAAAGCTACTCCCAAGTTGTCCTATTTCAATTTGGTCCCATTCCGACAATTATTTGGTCTAATTTCGGTAATTAGAAGTCGGTTGGTATGTCAATTATTGACGTGTATTTTTTAAGACATTAAGACTTTAAGACCCTCCTGCTTTGGAGAGTTAAGCCGTTTCGGTCCCGGTTGTCATACGAACTGTTCTGTGGCAATCGTAACGAGAAACAAAGTCCGAGTGGTCTAACTACAGAACTTCGATATCGCCTGTGGGTTGTGAAGTCCAGATAGCAGTCACATAAGTATACATAGAAAACACCCAAATTCCAAAACAAGCATTTCTGGATCACACCAATATTTGATTTGACCCGAGAACTGAACCCGAGACTCCGGAGTCGAAAGCCGATGGACTACCGACCACACCACCGAAGCAGTCCTCATCATGATGTCTTAGTTTTGCTCAAAACTACGTTAACAGCGACTATACTATTAAGAGATAGATAAGCCGACCCTATCTCATACTTTATATCTTAACCAGCTGTACCAAATAAAATATTACTCTTCAACAAAAGTTTCGACAGCAGATTTGACCAGACATCTTGATCTGAAAGTTTGGGAACCAAAGTATTGGGCTCACATAAATTTAACTTTGTTTGGAGGATCAGCTTACGTTGGATGTTATTTTTAACCATTTTAGCGTAGTTTGTAAGTTTTCTATTATAAAATGTCAGCTTATGTGTAGTGTGTGCGTTCGAATTTAGATTGAGGTTTAACTTTTTACTTTATATTGAGTCACAAACATTAAAACGTTATTTGACCATATTTACCCCATTTTCCCCTCAATCCAAAAAGCTTAAGAAAAAATTGTATTAAATCAAGGAACACTTGTACCAAGTCTCGTATAGATCGGGTAAGAACTGTGACTGCCAGCCCGGAAAACACAGACAGACAGACATACGGACGAAAGCAAAATTTTCCAATATAAACACTTCGCTCGCGCGGTCAACAATTTCAGCAGTATATTCATTTATTATAATGTAAGTGTTTAACAACCGCTTGTAAATAACTCCAATGTTCAAACATAAGACTATGTCATATCATAAAACATATATAAAACTACAGACGATATACGGGCGGGTTGATTTTATGATCCTGTACAACGGTACACTTTCATAGCTGTAGTAAATTTTACCATTTATATTGTGGACCATACTTTTTGATGAGTGTCTTGTTTTATGTATTCTGAATTTGATACTCCTTCTATAGGTACCTTATATACTCGTATAGGTACCTTATATACTCGTATAGGTACCTTATATACATGATATAAGTGGGTAAGCTGCAAGCTACAAAATCACTCTCAAAGTTATATAATGCACCTTACCCACACCAAATTTTGAGAGTGATTTTAATTAGGAACTCGTAATATAAGGCAAGCTATGCTGCTAGCGCGGTATATGTAGGCGGAAAATTTTGCTCTTTTTAAGGGAAAAGTTCCAACAGCTACTACCGATGTTACATACCTAGTTGATCAATTTATTATCAGCCAATTATTATTGTCTCAGCAGCAGAAGCATAATTATTTATTTTTATTTTATTTTATCAATTTCGAGATCTTACAGCTTCTGAACTGTCTTGTGAACTAAACATACATTACATTACTGCATGACCAATTAGAAGTTCTCACCAATAATCAAAAAAGTAAGTAAGTACACAGCAATCAGTGCGATGCAACACACTACAACAACAAAAATATCAACATAATAAACAAAAATAGGTACTTTGATTATTCCCTTACACCCCCAACCTATCAAAGAATGCATTACTCAGCAACCTTTTTACGCTCAGAGAACTGGAATGAAACAAATCAACACCTTCGAACTCCCGAGCTATCACGTCATCTTTGCACGCTCTTAATATGAAGGATTTTTTTGCGATAGTTGGAGTTTGCTAATGGAACATACAATAGACACGGCCTACGTAAAAATGAGTGATGTGTAAAGGCTGCTACACATAGTGCCGGTGGCAGTACCGCCGGACAAGCCGCCGGTCAAGCCGCCGCTGACTCGGCGGCTTACAAAGCCGTCGGTTTTGCCGCACAAAGAAGCCGCCAGCATGGCCACCGCGGTGTGCGGGGTGCCGGCGTCAGTTCGTTCCCAGCGTTCGAGTGATAGTGGTGTGTTTTTATCATAGCGTGCCAATTAAGTGCAAAAATTACAACTGCTGATGATACCTTTATTCATTGTAACCAAAAATATGTACTTCACTAGCGTTCTACATGACTTTCACAACCGGAATGATGATTGGCGTCTATGCGCGGCTATGCCGGCGGCTTGTATTGCCGGCGGTTTAGCCGCTCGGGCCGCTCGGCATAAATCCGGCGGAACTACCGCCGGCACTGTGTGTAGCAGCCTTAATCCTACCTTCGACAGTCGATAGTGCCTTTTCCGATATTGTAAAGAAAAGTTTGGTCGGCTACGCGTCGCGTCGCGTCGCAGTCGCGTCGTACGTGTATTGATGAAATTTGAAATTTGAAAAACAGATGAAATTTCCTGCATCGCGCGGTATAATTAGTGAGATATATTTCAGCACGATACTGAAGGTACCTTACAAATCTCCTCTATTGTAACTTATAAAACATAAATCAAAGAAGCAAAATTCCTACAAACTTTAAAATAGAGTGAAAAATTTTTTATGTAAAAATATACCAGTAAATGAGGCAAAAATTAAACACAGTCGCTAAGTGAAACCAGACCCCTTCATGGAGCATGATTAATTGCATGGTCATCAATAACAGTGTGTCAACTCGGTGATTAGCGATAGAGGGCGCAATATCACCTCGCTTAGTATTGCTGCTTGAGTACCGAACCATTTAGAAATCAATACTAAAATTTAATTATTATGACTGCATCGGTGGAGTCAAAATCCGGTAGTGCGTCGATTTTTGACTCCGGAGTCTCGGGTCGAGTCAAATATTTGTGTGATCAACAAATGTTGGTTTCGGAGTTTGGGTGTTGTCTATGTACAATACGTATGTATTTATAAATATATAAGTGTGTTTATGAGTTATAGCTTAGTTTGGGCTGGATGACATTGTACCGTTAGTTCGCCGGCTCGCCAAAGGATCACTACCTTTGTAGCCAACTATTTGGAGATGGAATCAGCGACTGTGATACCACATGACACACTGTGCTCTTGAAGCGTTTATCTAATTAAACTTGTCCCGTAAAACGATATACTTTACAAGTTCCATAGTATGAAGATTAGTCTCTTCGATACCAAGTGGTTTAATTAACGAAATTAGTTCTACGATGACATAATTTTCAGTAACGAGTTTGGAAACTTCTTAGATCCTACTGAGATGTATAGCAATGTAGCAATAACTTTATAAGAAATACGGTCATTTTAGAATGACACGGGTCAAATAGACTCAATTGTGCGAACAGCGCTGACTGACGTTGTGGCATAGCACCCCGTGACCACGGTTCTTGCAACCGGGTCAAAACTGCGGTCAATTGAGAGATTTTTTTTTGAGATCATTTTTGGATGGGTAGTATCTGAATATAGTAATTAGATTAGATAAATTACGGGCACAAAGCTGAGTGCCGTAGTCAACGTGTTAAAAACCGGCCAAGTGCAAATCGGACTCACACACAAAGGATTCCGTAGCAAAACGGCAAAAGTATAACGTTTGTTGTATGGGAGCCCCCTAAATATTTATCATATTTTATTTTTTAGTATTTGTTGTTAAAGCTGCAATATAAATAAATCATCTGTGAAAAATTTATTTTCTAACTATCACTTTTCATGGGATACAGCCTGGAGACGGATGGATGGACAGCGAAGCCTCAGTAACAAGGTTCCCGTTTTACCCTTTGGGAACGGAACCCTAAAAAAACCTCCAGGATAAATACAAAAGTACTGACCTATAAAGTACGTAACCTCGATGAGAACATCATCCCATTTACATTCCATTGCGAGATTTGAATTGCAAATTTCACTGCCTTTAATCTCGAGCCCGCATTAGATGTCGTTCCTTGTAAAACGGTAATTAGGGATCTTAAATGCGAATTAAGGGCATAATGGCTTCCTTATCAACTGAGCTAATATTTTAAAATATATATGTATCTACAGTATAATTATTTTTGATGGTGTCTATTTTAGATATACTCGTAATTGGATAAGGTTTTGTCCCGTTTTATTTATTACTAACTGATTAGATTACCATACTCCTCCCGCCTAATTTGGGGGCACGCCAGTGTCCCCGCCAAGTCTAGCAAAAAAATACTTTGTTTTTCCCATCCTGAATCCCACTGGAAAATATTACCGGGATAACAAGTAGCTTATGTAATTCGGGAATAATGTTATTATATGTATATTACTAAAAAGAATTTTCAAAATGCGATCAGTAGTAACGAAGCCTAATCAATACAAACAATCAAATCTTTCAAATCAAATCTTCGTGTGGTAATTTTAAATTAAATTAAAAAATGTCCATGTTCTAAAATGTATCTTACAATATGAATTGCAAATAAGACGATCTCAGGCTGGAATCGAACCAGCGATAGTTTCCTTACCAGGGGTGTTCAAACCAACTGACATAGATATCCTATGTTACTCAGATACTATAATGTAGCATTATAATGGTGAAAGAACTTTAAAACAGGTCCAGTAATTTTTTTTCATAACATAATCATAGCCATTGATCAAATATGGATGTACTTTCACTAGATAATCAGTTCCATACAAAATTCACTTCAAAACTTTTGTCTCCACGTCACATTTATGGATTTGTATCTAATTGATCTTGATTTTGATCCCCGCTCACCAGATACTACTGACGTGAATTCACTCTAGCTTATCCATGCATATCATTACGGAGATACAGGTATCCCCGAAGGGCTAGACAGAGGTGACTTACACATCGACGCCAGTTATTTCGTAGGACTTAATAGGGGACAAGCCTATTGCCGTTATGGGGCTCTATAGAAAACTCATAACCACTCCGATATTCAAACCAAAATCCCATTCACATCCAATCATTAAGGTAATCAATAGATAAATAATCTAACATTTATTATTCGTTTCATATCTAGATAATACGTTAGAAACTAAACAACATATATTTCAATTAAATTACAGAATCAGTCTTTTTTTAGATATATTTTAGCAGTTATCTCTACAACAATATAAAATTTTATTTAAAATTAAATGTTTTCCGGTGATAAGTTGCCCTTAAATATTTAATTTACTCAAAATTTCATAGCAATATGGATCAGAGCACAATAAAATTTAGTTAGATACCTGGTGTATCTAACTCTTTTGAGAAATGTACTAACTGTATTCAATTTACAGGAATATTTCGAAATTGAAACAAGATCATAATATTTAAATACATTAATAAACAATAATAAATATATATTTATTTATTATTCCGTTTAAATACAGTTTTTAGATCACATTACATACTACGATTATTTAATTCTTTGGAATCCAACTGTGTCAAAATCAAAACCAAATGACAGTCTTCTGAATTTAATTACACACAAAGAAGCTCATCACCAGAAATGTTATAGAAAGTATACATAATATTTTATCAAATTGTGAGTAAAATACTTAAAATAATACTGGTAAATATTTACAGTACAAATCCATTTCGTATGTACATTTTTACTTTGCATAATAATACTATCAATGTACTCCTAGTTTGAAAAATTAGATTATTTTTAAACAAATAATAGACGCATGCTCATTTTGACTGTTATTTCGTTAACCGTTCTTATTTAATGTTTAACGTGTTACACAAAATTATAACATTGTTTATTATAGTTTATTTTTTAATTTGAATTGATGAGAGATGGTCGTTCATGGTCCACTAAATAAATTGTTTTGTCCCTTCTTTGATTAGTTACCTATGATGAGGCGTTCTGCATATTTCTGAAAAAAATATAAAATAATCAATCATTTAATTTTTGTACACTATAGAGGTATTTCTGTGCTCGGTATCAACAAGATCAAGGTTAACTTCCAAAGAAAGACAAGAAGAATGGAACCTTTCTTTTTAATCTTTCTTCCTTACTAAATAATAATGGATAAATAGATTTAAAATACCTAGTTGAAACCTCATCTATAAATATAATCTATTTTGCATATTATCTGGTATTTTGAGCATCTAAAAGCCGTTAATTTCACGAGTTTTGTAAAAGTTACTGAACTATGTACTGACTTCTAGGTACACTTTTGAGTGTAGACTTCGATATTATACTGTCGCTGTCTTCTGATTCTGAACATACTTGGAAACTGGTTTCTGAAAATATACAGAGCTATTTATTGAGCGAAGCGAGCGGAGCTCCTTATCAGGTGACTCAAATGCAACTCGATGTGAAATTGTTTCTCGACAACTACCCAACCAATTCATTCTCATTCGCATTCTCAGGGACAGGTTTTGTTCGAAACCGAATTTTGATTTAGGACCCTTAAAAAAAGTTATTGACCAAAAAAAGTTATTGACTAAAAATAGTCGCTTCGCTCAATTGCATGCTGCAGCGCCGTACCACGGTAGCGACCGCAGCTCCTAGTTTTAATTAAAGTTACAAAAACTTACAATTGACACAAACATTGATGATAAAAAATATAAATAACACAAAATCATATTATAGAGCCCACTTAAGTCTCTTGTACTGCACTAAACTTTTGGAACTTTACTAAAATGATATAAAATACCTTTTTATTTAAGAAAATAATACCTATATGAAAACAAATATTAGAAGGTTCCCTTTAAATTTAAGTGCCTAATATGTACTTAACGTACCCACTGTAGGTTAATTAATAATGTAAAAGGAATAAAATACAACATGTTAGTGCTTCATGATGTGTCACTATAAGTTTGACTAAGTGTAGAAAAAGAAAATATACATTTTACAGTCCTACGTAATAGGACCCCATTGCCATTTTCGTCGATCTTGGGTATAAATGTAATGGGTAGGTTACCTGTATCATATCTGCTGTGTTTGTTATGTCTATTTGGTATGTCCTGGTTTTCCACGTGGCCAAATGTTCTAAAACCTACCGCAAACTGTGCGTATGGACTTATCTCGTATAATTCTGAAAATAATGTAGATTATTATGTGAAATATATTTTAAACCTACCTAACCTATTATAAAATTTCGTAAAAGATTAAAAAAAAGGAATTTTCATTAAAACAAACATAATTATACTTCTAAGCTGTGGGACGAATATTCATAATATTCCGAGAGGGTTGAAAATTCGTCTGAAAACGGCAGTATGACTTTGGGTCTTTTATGAATAATAATAATAATAATTTAAACATATAAAATAAAGAACTTAGAAGTTGAAAGTCTCGTACCGTATAACCTTATAACCTATTATTCTGTGTACTACATAGGTTCTAAGGAAATTTTGCTAACCCACTATGAGCCCTGTAGCTTGAAAATAAATTATTTTTATTTTATTTTATTTTTATTTTTATTTATATTATATATTTATAAGATCCCCGACCACAAACAATATTTATGAGTTCATTTTAAAGGTCAACATGTTGCGATTTCAACATTGTGAGTTCATGCAAATTCAACATTATTGTCTAGAAAGCTAAAAATTGGATGAGTATTATCCTTACCGTGCTTGCTATTATTTCTCATATGTATCGGAGCGCTATATATTCTGTTCTGTGCATTAACAATATTTTCTTTAACATTGGCAAGATTAGTGTGTGACGTATTTGCAGTAAGGTTGCCACTTTCTGACTTATTGTCAATAGTGATTGAATCGCGGTATTCCATTAAACTGCCACTCCTGTTAGATATGACGAAACAAATTTTCAAAAGATATTAATCATCAGAACCAGAACTAATTCGGGTCAACAATCTTTAATACAAAAGGGCTATTTCAGTTAAATTTAAATAAACACATTGTCGTCTTTTAGTAGTGACTTTGGCAATCCATTTCAAACATAATCTATATGCAGGCACACCGCGTGCAGGTGAGATAGATGGATAAGTCAGAAGTGGGCAGAATCAGACCGGTGTCGAATGAGATCAGAATAACCCAAGAAATTGGAATAAAATGAAAGTGATTATTTCTTAAAAATATATTTGCTTACCTGTGACGCTTTATAAGAATGTAGATACAGCTCACTAAGCAGATTGTCAACAGAATTGAACTGCAGATAATCACGAGCATGTTCAAATCAAATGATTCAGAAGGTGGGCCAACTTCAGCTGAAAAATAAACGAAGTTGACATTTTCCAGATGTGTGGAACGGATTCAAAGTCAAAAAAAGTTGGAGTGAAAGAAAAATTAAATAAATCGAAAATATAGAAAATGTAATGAGTGAATCAGAGATAAAAGAATTTGATAAATTTTCATTAGTTGATAAATTCAGCATAGTACAATCTTTTAAACTACATACTTACATTCATCCTCGTTTTTTGTAGCATAATTGTAGGTTGTAGACACGGTACCAGCTTCATTAGTAGCTATAACCTTGACTTGGTACCATGTTCCTGCTATTAGATCTACTATACTATAAGTTGGGGTTTTTGTCTGATACAGGTTTTGGAGGTTCCATGTTAAATCTGTATAAGGCTGTAAGGAAAAAAAATTACCAATCTTTCTTAAAACAAATCATTTATTGAAAAATTAAAAAGAGATTAGTCAGAGCAATTTCAAAGTGCAAAGAATATAATTACCATATTATTTGGTGCTCTAATCCAACCTCTGGACCCAAGCTGTCTGTATTCAACTTCAAAAGCTTTAAGAGTACATCCCCCATTGTCCCATCCGGCTAGTTGTACAGAAATGTGTGAGGAATTGCTCCACAACCATTCATTTGTTGATGGTGGGATTGGAACTGAAAATATTGACATTACATACAACCACGCACATATCCCCAAGGAGGCAGATAAAGGTGAGCTTTGCATTCATGTGACTTATTTTTATACACCCATGCGTTGTACATACAGAGTTTTTACTCTACATTACGTGATCACTCACACAAATGCAAAGCTGTAGGTACTTGGATAGTTCATAAACAAAAGATTCAGCTGAAGAATATCTGTCGGAAGTAAGTTTCAGAATGTATATGTACAGCATCTGCTTGCCGAATGCATAAAGGCTCTTCTTTAAAGTCCCTAGGAATGTTATGTGTAACTACACCTAAAACAATTACTAACCTCCACCCAGAGTACTGACATCCAAGTAAGCAGGTTGTGATGTACCAACTTTGTTCGTTGCAGTAATTCTCAAAGAGTATTTAGTACCGCACTTCAATCCTGTCAACGCATGTTTCTGAGCGCCAGATAAATTGGGCAACTTATTATTTGGCCACGCTTCTCGCCATGGACTGTTCACTTCTTTCCAAGTCAGACTATAGCCTACAATGAAGGATAAAAAAATGAAATATGCTGTACAGTCAGTGTAAAAACTTAGGACCACAATTTCGAATTTGAAAGTTGAAGTTCTGTCAGTTCTGTAATTATAATGCTGACCACGCGCATAATCGCCGTAGGTACCTACATAATGGTCTTTCGATCCAGATGGTATTTCCGTTTTCCCAATGCGCACTGAAGCAGAAACACATTAGAAACAGATATTTTGTTTAAATACTCAGGTTTTAACAATCTTTATCTTAAACTATCATTTAATTACCCCCCTTAACAAAAGCAGTGCATGCTTTCGAATCTACTCCAGGACTTAGTGAATTTCAAAAAGTACTTACAAATTTTTTGACTCGCACTTCTGTTACTAAGAGCAAAGTAAGGTTGTTCCCATTCCACCAATATTGAGTCTTTGTATGGAGTCGCCCGAAGTATGGGAGCTTCTGGTAATGGCAATACTATGACTGAGTAGTCTACTGAGTCTGAGCCGTATAGGTTTTTCGCCAAGCACGAGTAGTTGCCACTTAACGATTGGTCTATATCTGGACAAATAACAATACTAGTTGTAAAGAAAGAAAAGAAAAGAAAGAAAGAATATTTTTATTGTTGCATCACAAATTAACACTCAACGTTACAATAAGAAAAAAATAACTTATCTGTGGTTATGATGGCCACAGACTAAAATTGACGTAAGTGACACAAACTGTCACAACACAAGTGTGGTTTGGTTTGACACTTATGAGTGACGTGTGTGGCAGGAAATGCGTGGCAAGCACGTGCCGCGTTTTTGAAACATATTATTTAATTATTTACATTTATTGCATAAATTGGCCATTTCGCATTCACTACCACTCACACGTACATTGACTTGGAAAAATTGCGACGCACAATATAGGATGACACTCAACGTATTGTACTGAGACGAGCACATTGCCGATCTCAGCACATCTGGTTTTCAGTGTCACCCCATAGCGATACCTGGCGCCGACAGGCAACAGGTACTGTGAAAACTTGCACCATTGTACCATTGTACCATTGTGTCTAACAAATTGTAATTAGTCCTCAATCATTGTAATTTGACCTCAATTGTAAACTAGCATCTTTATACAGACAGACACACATCACGTATTTATACCCGAAGGGGTAGACCGAGGTGCTCATTGCGCTCACATTTCGCTAGTCGCTTTGTTAACTCCCACATAATAGGAGGTGAGCCTTTCCTTGAGCCTTCGAGGAGCCGTTTCCAGTGACTGAATCGCCAGAGTCTCGCAAAAACAATGCAAGTAGTGTATAGTAGGAGCACCGCGTACAGGTGAGAATGACTTGGGATATGGAAATGTTGGTAGGGCCTCTTAGCACCCTATTGTAATAAAACAACTTACTATTAATCAGTAGACTATCATCGTGGTTCCTCGTGAATCTCGGATGGTGTGTGATGATGTTATGTTTATGGTACCACACTGTACGTGGTGGTGGCACTCCCACACATTGGCATACCAAAAGTAACGAACTGCCGACTCCAACTGAGATTGTACCTCCTAGCGATGCAACACCAGCCACCACTGAGTACGGAGCAGGGTTTTATATTAGCAGGAAAAATTATCAATAAGAAATTAAAAAAAGTACAAAAGCATCAGTTAGGATCGATGCTTCTTAGGACCAGAGGCTGGACTAAATATTAAGTTCGTAGCGGTATACAACGTGACAATGCAACCAACATTCCGAGAATGTTTACTGACGATAATGAATCACATGATTTTATACACGATGCAAGCATATTGGAATATCTATTGTAAATAGGTAATAATACATACCTCTGCTTGTTGGTGTATGTGATAACCTTCTAGTCGAACTGCCTTCACCAGCACTAGTACTTGCTGTAACCCACGCTTCATAAGTCCTCCCAGACACCAGATCTTTGATTTCAGTCGTAGTTCGCTGTTCAGAGTCCACTCGGTACGTCTGTGGTGGACCATTGCTGTGATAATTGATATTGTGCTGTCATCATGACTATAGATTTTTATTTTTTGTATAAACACAATTTGCATTTGTAATGCTGAATTATAGTTAACTAGCGCACGCCCGCGGCTTCGCTCACTTGATAAATTATTTGTAGGTACACAAAAACCTTTCTCGAGAACTACTCCATCCATTGGTGAAAATCGCATCAAAATCCGTTATGTAGTTTTAGAGATCTACGCATACATCCAATACGGGCGATTTTGTTCCCAACAATTTTAGATAGGTATCGGAACTACGGTATAATATGGGTATTTCAACTATTATGGTACTTCTAATTACTATTACATTTATCGGGATATTTATCATGTAACTACGTAATCTTATTTTAAGTTTCTGATATTTCAGCACAGTTGCCAATATCATAATCACACGGAGAAACTTCCTTCGTAGAAATACTTAGATTTTATACATTTTATAATGACATCCCAATAGAAAATGCATTTTTATTCTTACCACCAAACTATACTACTACTACTTACCTAGACGTCGGTTTTACGTATACGGTGTAATGAAGAAGTTCGCCATTAGGATGTATGGGTCTCTTCCAACTTATAAGCAGAGATGATGATGTTAGCACTAAGACTTTGATGTCAGCTGGTGGTCCAGGCACTGTAGTACAATAAAAGTTGACAATAGCAAACGAAAGGCAGAAAATTAAAACTGTTATAAAGCCTGACGCGGCTCATTTTGAATTGCCGTTTTTGTACTACAAATAGGACTAAGTATGAAATCAAATGCAGCGTGTATTCAGCAACTCATTTAACGCGTTGCGCAACCTCAAGCCAGTCTTTATAATAGGTATTCATGTCGTTGCGCCACCTGTATTAGTCTAGATGCCCTATTCTTGAGTGTTAATGTAAACTGTAAAATATAAACAAAACAATTAATAGAAAACTTACCATCCTGCAAAGTAGCACAAACAATCGAGTACGAGTACGGCCCAGTGCCAAAGTTTGAGAAGCCGGCGACTTTGACCGTATAGTTTGTGTACTTGAAGAGACCTTGTAGGTATAGTTCTGTATGTAATGATGTTTGGTTCTGCCAGGCTGCTTCTGAATAATAAAAACTATGAATATTTGGATTCGGTATAAACAACACTAATAATATAGGTGGTAGTTAGGGCGCTTATATGCACCATTATTCAAGTCAAAAGATAAAAATATATCGAATACTCAATACGGCAAGCATCGTGGGACGATTCTCTGTATATAGTTCATGGATCAAAATAATGTTATTGCTATATAATTGTAAAATACATGAGTTTATTAATATAAGCACTTAGGAGCCATCGTTGTAAAAGGAATTATTTTTGTGTGGTCATACTAAGTTCTATTCGGGCACTTTCGCAGACGTATGTATGGACTTACTCATCGATATAGTCTAGTAGTAGTCTACTAGAAGTTTACTCCAGTTGTTGTGTAAACTCACCATCAGTAGCAAATAGTACGGTATATCCAACCAGCGAACTCCCTTGTCCTGGTAGGTTTATTGGCTGCCAACCAACTCTTAAGGACGTTGAAGACACTGCTGTACATTCAACAGAAGATGGAGCTTGTTCTGGAGCTGTAAGGAGAACACAAATATAATAACTATCGATAGGAGATCAATAGCAATAAAAAATGTTGAATGGAATCAGGCGTTACATGGCGAAAGTCCATGATAAAACAATGGGGTAAGATGTTGAATTTTTATATAATTGCATTAATTTCGCTAAATAGAAGACATTATAAACGTCGACATATGTTTCACCTACTCACGAGGCATTCTCAAGACTGCCTCAAAGAGAACAGCCTGCTGTTAGGCATGTCTTCTATTTAGCGAAATTAGTGCATATATAAAAATTCAACATCTGAACCCATTGTTTAAATAAAAAATGTTGCAAAAATGCGGAGAAAGGTACGAACGTTTGTTGGTGCTACTCGTAATATACAGCTGAGGAATTTGTTTCGTTTGAACTCTTTCTGATTTCAGATTTGGTTCAAATAGGAAAATTCATTGTTACACGTGAACATGCACATTCTTCTTGCGTTACTTGATGAGCACCCAGTATCTGCCGAGACATAACCCTAGTTGCAAGTGCTATTTGGTTCGTGCCCGATTTGTCAACGAATGATGTCAAGTGTTAAGCACAGAATCGAGTCCGAGTATCGAGTAGTACAGAAAATAGAACATTACACCAAACTTTATTGATTAAGGGTTGCTCATGGTCATTCTATTTTCAAGTCAGGTTTAAGTAAATCTCACCTCACCAAATGGGATCTACGATACAGGTGAAAAGTGGGTCAAGAGTATGCCTCTACATCTATTATCATATCGATGTTAATAAATACCTCCTTCCCTCGTGTCTTGAAATATAGGTAACGAAAATGGTCCTGATCCGGCATTTGTGAAGGCTGATACAGAGACCGCGTACCTGTTAGATGTAGGAAACAATTTTCTTTACTCATAATTACAATAAGGTATTGGATTTTATCCTGAAACTCCTTCTAGGAATAAGTAATGCACGCGAATGAGGCGAGCGATGGCTCCCTCTCTCCTTCTAAACTAAATTTTTTTATCGAGGACAGACTTTCATGATTTGGCCCGTGTTATCACAGGTCAGTGTTGCACTGGTCCAGCCACCGCAAAAGGAACAGTTGCACCGTCCTTTTGACACTACCGACTTACGACGGATCGGACAGGCGACCACCGGTACATTGGATGCGACCGTTTCCACGATGTTAAGCTTGTTGGTACTCTATCAGATTTAAGAAACAATGGGCCAGGTGGGGACAAGACTTTATAGAAGAAGGCTAGGAAGTTAGCGAAATTGAAATCATTAATTTGAATTTGAAATAACATACCTTCATATGAACAATTTTTTTTTTGTGTATAACTTTCACACCAATTAATTTTTTTTTTTTTGACACTACTGAGCTATCCACCTACTACTAGATCTATCTGCATCACCCTTAGGTTGACTGGAAGATAATGCCTGTGGCATTAAGTCCACCATTGTACAAAAACTGTGCAAAAAGTTTGAAATAAATAAAAATACCTGGTGTTTTTTAAAAGGCCGCTTAATAAAGTTTCTTGCTTGCCAGACAGCGGTGAAACCTTGATTGTTCTTGTATCAGCTTCATCAGAGACTGAAAACATATTGAAAATTATAAAATCTCGCATTAAACTTTTTGACCTCTATAAAGTTGAAGTAAATCTACTAGACCAGTCCAGCCATACGTTTAATGTGCGTATTACTACAGCAGCAAAAATAATGCACAATTTATGCGTTACCTGTACCCATACTTTGAGCGACAGCTTTGATGTGATAACCAGAAATTAGTCCATTATGTGAGTCTTTTAACGGTGGTGACCATGAGACGTGAAGTTCGCCAGGATTCTCAGTTTGTTCCACTTGGACGTTCATTGGTGCTGACGAAGGAGCTAAAAGAAAATGTTTTTTTTAATGCGACTCGCCAAGTTAACTAGATTGATACCAACGTAACCAAAATAGTTGGCTGTCAGCTCGAAGTTCTCGAGAGATGCCTTTTTACGCACCGCTTAAAAACCACAGTAAATTTAACTTCGTAGCCTCGTGGCTAAGAGTTTTAAGAATCAAGAATCTAGAGACATTTACGAAAGTCATTAAGAGAGATTCTACATTCTGGTTTCGACGACATGAGTTTGATCTCCGGCAGCCACACTACTACTGAAGTGAGCCCACTGCTGACACCAGTATTTTAGCTTAACTGGAGGTGTTAACAAAAATCATCATTGCTATATTTTGGTTATTTTATTTTTATTTATTTATGGCTCATATTACATATTACAAGCATGGGAAAAGTAGCAATGATTTTTTTTCATATACTTATTAAAACATCGTATTGTCATACCTTCCTCATGAGTAGTAAAATGTACAGGTGTAGTATACAGGCTAACACCAACTTGATTGCCAGTCGCCACTCGGGCAGCGTAGGAAGTCGCTGGTCGAAGATTCTGTAGTTCCACTATTTGACGGTGATCTTGATCCTTTCTGAACCAAATATGTTCATGTTTCTATTATAAAACTAGGTAGTGAATATTTGCATACATCTGGTGTATAGGTGTCAACCAAGTCCACCAACAAGAAGTGCACCTCCAGATCAACGGACGAGTCTCTGGCAAACATCCGAGTATTTAAAGTTATTTTGACAATTTTTTATTATTTTATGGTGTGTCCAAACACTGCGTGGCATTCGCGGGTCCCAATTTTTTGCTATTTGCGCGCGGTAGGTACTATGTAGTAGAAGGACGTCCAAACACAGCGTGGCACCTCACGAAAATGCCGCTTTGTGTTTGGACTCACCCTATCTGTTTTTTTTAATCTTTTACTTTATATAAAACTAAGTTTTCCTTACCTGCTAATATTAATGGAATTAGCATGATCCCAAACAGAATCACTGTAATGTAAGTGAGAAAACTGTATAGAGTAATACTGCGCGTGCGCACGAAGTATGTCCCGCCAAGATATCGAAGCCGTACGAGAACGAACTATTTCTATACGTACGTCCGAGGGTGGAGTCGGTGGTTCTAGAAATAAGGGAATACATTATAATATATTAAAAATACATTTTCATTGCACATAAAAAATAGACTATGGTGTGTTTAAATATAGCGTGGCTGTGCGTAGCAGCTGCGAGTGGCATTCGTGGAAAGTTGTGTCCAAATACAGCGCGACCTCAGACTAAAAGAATAACATAGACGGAACGAATAGAACTAGCGAGTGAAGCCGCCAAAAGGGATACTATATAGCAATGGGATACCATTCGCTCGCTACTCCTTTGTGAGCAGCGAATGTGTGCGCACGTGCGATCACGGTTGAACAAAATATTATAAAAATGCCATATTGTGTGGTGAAAAGGTGTAAAAACACTTCAACTATTCATAGGAAGAATGCTGGATTATCGTTTCATAAGTAAGTAACTATTTCTTATTAGATTTCATAACATTTTTCTAAATATTTTAGTTGCACAAACTAGGAACACAAAACCTCCGCTATATTATACAGAGTTGCCATAATTTTTTCATCATTTCCATAAAATATTTTGCAGTATTTATGGGAAATTATAAAGTACTGACTAAAAAAAAGTCAGTGTCATCAATGTACCATCTCGATGTTTCTAATCATCATCATCATCATCATTCGTGCGTTAGTCCCGAACTCCCGATCACATCTGTGTCCGGGATCTATACTTAATACGTGGCTTGGGTATTTAGGCAATCTTGGAATTGACCGCTGTCTGACCTCCCAGCCTGTGTTCTGATCCAATATATTTATGTTACTGTGTCAGTAGTTTAATTTCAGTCTAACACTACAAAGGCCTCAGTCTCAACCTAACGACTATTGATATCTAGGACCGACGTGCCGTCAGAGGCACTAAAGCGCTCGAATGGAATACCACTTAGTGGTCACCCATCCAAATTACGACCGCGTCTATGTAGCTTAACCCACTGATCGTTTAACGAAAAGTGAGCGCACCTGGCCACGAGAACTTCAACTGTTGTTGTGCGTTGTGATACATGAATTGTTTTAACCGACTTAAAAGAAGGAGGAGGATTCGGATATTCACTTTTTTGTTTTTTTTTGAATTTAATTTTAACAGACCCACGCACGTCAAACTTATAATACCCTGAGGTTTTCTAAAACGTTTACTGTTTGTTCTAAGCTTAGCTGTTGACATTATTTTCCAGGTTTCCAATGGAACCTAATTTGCGACAGCAATGGACGAAAATATTAAGGAAGAATAGAGAGGATGACTCTTGGACTCCGTCTGCTTTTTCTTTAGTCTGCTCCGCACACTTTCAAGAAAAGGATTTATATATAACTAAAAACGGTCTCCGTCGGTTACGCAAAAATGCTGTACGAACACTGGATTTAATATTTTGTGCACCTACAGTAATTGATTCTCCAAATTCATCGTGTCCCACTGAATCCATAGTTAATCCTACACACTCTAGACCAAGTTCTACCGTTGAGTTACCTGGCACATCCGCTAATCAAAATTCTCCAAGTCTGGCAGTAGCGAGCTCAGACCTTGATTCTATTTTCGACACACCTAGAAAAAATAAACTTAGAACTCAGTTAAGAAAACATCAAATATTGACAACAACAGCTAAAAAGAAAATTAAATCTTTACAACAACAAGTTCGGCGTTTAAAAAAAAAGAATCTATCACTAATGTCAATCCTGAACGAATTAAAACGTAAAAAATTAATTAACCTTGATATTCATAAGAATTTGACAGATAATGTGGTATCAACTGAAATATTCCACAGAACGTACCTGCGCTCTAAAGGCAAGAAAAAGCTAAAATTTAGCCCGGCTATTAAAAAATTTTGTTTAACGTTAGATTTTTACTCCCCTAAAGCCTATGAATATGTGAGAAAAACTTTTAATACCTGCTTACCCCATAGAAAAACACTAGCCAAGTGGTATACCCATATAAATGGTGCGCCGGGATTCACTGAGGAATCTTTTACAGCTTTAAAATAAACTGTCTCCCACAATACCCATCAGCCATTATGTGCCTTAATGTTTGACGAAATGGCCATCAGGCAGCAGAAGCTATGGGATGGAAAGAAGTACATAGGGGGTCGTTGATATGGGTGACGAAATTATTAATTCTTCCCATTTGGCCTCACAGGCATTTGTATTTATGCTTGTGGGCATAAATTATAATTTTAAAATTCCTTTGGGTTATTTTTTAACAACAACTCTCACAGGGGAACAGAAGGCAAATTTAATAAAGACATGCCTAGTCAAATGTCATGAGGTGGGCGTAAAAGTTGTATCGCTAACATTCGATGGTCATGCAACTAATATTAGTGCCATGGAGCTCTTAGGTTGCAAAATCAGTGACGTTAAAAAATTAAAAACTACTTTTAAGCATCCCTCAGAGGACAGTCAAGTTGCCTGTTTCTTGGACCCGTGCCACGTTATCAAAATGATTCGGAACCAATTAGAAGCAAAAAAAAAATTTATACACGAAGAAGGTTCTGTGAGATGGGAGTATTTTGTAAAACTTAACAAGTTACAAGAAAGTGAAGGCTTACACTTAGCGAATAAAATATCGAAAAAGCATATACTTTTTAGAACACAAATAATGAAAGTAAAACTTGCAACACAACTTCTAAGTAGGAGTGTTGCCACGGCTTTAAAATTGTGTAGAGAAGATTTAAAGCTCCCTGAGTTCCAGCAATCAGCTCCAACTGAAAAGTTTGTCGAGTTAATTAATAACATGTTTGATATTTTCAATGCACGGGCTATGGTACATCGTGGGTTTAAAAAACCAATTTATAGCGGCAATAAAAATGAAATTTACTCCGTTTTAGATCAGGTTGAACGTTATATATCGAATTTATATATAAAAACATTAACAAAACGTCTTGTTAAAACCAATGGTACACAAAAACATTTAATTACTAGTCTAAATAAGAAAATTACTGAAACACGGAGTAAGACTGGGTTCTTGGGTATCCTTATTAATGTCAAAAGTTAAAATTTTTTATATGAATACGTAGTCGAAACTGAAAAAAGCTTAGCGTTTATACCTGTATATAAATTAAGTCAAGACCATCTTGAATTTTTTTTTGGGTCTATTAGAATGCACGGTGGTCACAACGACAACCCAAACGCTAAACAATTTAAAGGAATATACCGTAAATTTCTTACACATCTGGAGTTAAAATGCCTGGACACTGGCAACTGCATTCCTTTAGAAACTGTTGCCATATTAACATGTACTTCTTCAACTCAAATAATAAATTCCACATCTTCTTCTTACCGACATGAAGAAATTGAGCCGTCACCAGAATTGGATTTTTTGACGGTCGTATCAAAAGATGCTTCTGATTTAGCACGTAAATTAGATCTGCCCGATTTTAATGCTATGCGCAGATTAATCGTGGGATACATTGCCGGAAGCGTTATCCATTATTTAACGAAAACTATCAAATGTGACGATTGCTTAACACATTTAGCCTCAATAGATAAACATGATCTCGATTTTCATAAATTGATTAATTTAAGAAATAAAGGTGGATTGTGTTATCCGTCACCGGATACTTTTGAAATTTGTTTAGTAGCGGAAGCAGTCATTCGTAAAATTATAAAGGAAAACATTGTGATAGTAACAGAAAATCAATATCGCTATATTACATCACAAATTCTAAAAAGATTTTTATACAATGCTACGATTTTTAAAAATATTGAAAATGATCATAATGATTACGGTCCTAGCCATAGAGTACATCTTTTAAAATGTGTTATGGAAAAATATTTATCTATCAGACTACATTACATATCAAAATTACAAACAATTTTTCGAGGTGCTGAGACAAAGCGTCATTATTACCGAAAATTGACACAAAATCTAGGATTATAGTTTCATACATTTGATTTACATACATTGCATACATACATTTTATTTTTTCTTCTTTACATGATTCATTCCGAATGTTAATTTATTGATAGTAAAGTAATGTATTTTTACTTGCATTTAATTTAAAACGGCCGTAAAATTTGCCCAACCATTTCGGAACACAAAACAGACAGACAAAAATTTAAAAAATTGCATTTTTGTAGTAAGTACGTTCCTATGCATTCAAAACTGTTATTTAACGTTACAAGCAGACACTTCAATTTTCTTTGCAGAGACGGTTAAATTTTTACGTTAAGTTAAGTTGTTCCGTATTTAAAAATACGTAAGATCATGTCATATATTTATCATGTATGTTAATTTTTGTAAATGTTTCTTTTTTTAGTTTCATTTGCATACTATTTACTGTATGTGCATCTTTATTTTGTAATTTAATTGTAATTTATACTTACTTCATGTATAGTCAACGACAAAAGTAGCTTAACCAATTCTTATCTGTTGATCACTATAGCTGTTAAACCGATCACAAAATCATAAACAAAACACGAAATATATTTAATTGCTGTGGCACAAGCATTGGGATTTAAAAAAGATTAATAAATATTTTTGTGCTAATCAACTTTTGTCGTTGACTGTACCTTGTACTTACACTGGAATGAAGCTTTGTTCATTCATCATAAAAAGGATTCTTTTAATTATGAAAAAGAATTTGAAAGCTAGTAATTAAAGTGTGTTTACTCAGTGTTTATCACGTTTTCATTTATTTTAACACTTCCCCATTTTAGGCACTTATTATAATTATCATTTGTGTAAATGATATAAAATAATTGCAGATAACATTTACTATAACAAATATTAATTTTCCATATATCCACTAAATAAAGATTTTTGGGAGATTTTTTCATTTGCTGGCAACATTACGCACACGCCGTTAGTGCCAAGTTAGTGGTATCGGTACACGGAAATCGGAGTCACACGCACACATTGAAAGTGTCAGTTGGCTTCACGTGTTTGTTCTACATGTTCCGTCTATGTTATTCTTTTAGTCTGAGAGCGCGACTAGCTGCGTGCGGTTTTCACACTCAAATGCTTTCTTTGTATGCATGATTAATACTCGTAATTTAAAGTACATCCCCAAGGGACGGATATATTTATTTAGGCTTACGTTACACATTACAATCTTAACATAAACTTAACATTTATTAAAGGTTCTGGATTAGAAGGTAATATTTATGTACAATATAGCTGTTGAGATTGAAATAAAAGTTATATACCTACACACAAGTACTTTGTACTAAAACTCTAATTATATTTTGAATTACTATACAAAAGACCCAGATCACACTGTGTCTCGAAAAGTACTCAGAGTCGTCGTTCCCGGTTGCCATGCAAAGATCTATGGCAGTCGTCACGGATAGTTGGAGCCCTTGATCAACTTCAGTATCGCCTATGGGTTTTGGAAGTCAGGTGGCAGTCGCTTCATAAGAAATATCGAATTCAGACGCATCGTAGTTAAACTGGGAAACCGAACCCAACTCGATTTGAGAAACGCTTAGTGGATGATGATACAGAATTCAAACTTACCAAGTATAGTAAGATGTACATTGAAACTGGTTGATCCGTAAGGATTGCTAGCTCTGCATTGATATATGCCAGCATCACTTGTCTCAGAGTACTGGAAACTGATGGTACTTACTATACCTAAAGAAGTTTTGGCTTCTGAAATCTTGATCCTGTAAATAATTTAAATATTAGATTCCTTGGTAAGAATATGTGTCAAAAGTACAAGCTAGTCAATTCAATGAACATAATTATGTATTTAAAAAAAATCGAATCGTTTATTCAAACAAAAAAAATCGTGTGGTCGGGGGACACCCGTCAAAGATGAAGTTCTTTACGCAACTGCAACGCAACCCAACCTGGGTTTATTACTTTTCGTTTTACTAACGACGTCGAAGCTAAAATAGAGCTAAAAAAGAAGTGGTCCATATTTTGACTTCTGCGGACCACCGATTGGGAACCACTGATAAGCGTAACGTAACAAAATCTACTAAATCGCACTACCCACCTAGAGAACTTCGTTCCAAAAAATCATCCTCTCCTTCACGTTGTGCGCCTGCTGACAAGGCCGAGGCTCTACTTGGAAATGGCAATAGGTCGCCCCCTATTACGTAGGGCCGACGTAGTGACTATTTTGTAATTTTCTTCTTTATTACTCAGCTTGACTGCCTTAATATAACGTTCATTGCCGGACGTCTCGGAAAGCCCTTAAGGATAATCATTAGATTATATACTAACCTCGGAGTATTAAAATCCAACATAGTTCCTTCATGATTCCACGCAATCCGAATTGGTTCATCGCCCATCGGCTTACATTCCAATATTATAGGGTGTCCAAGTCTTGAAGTAGCATTTATTGAAGTTGATTGAAAGTGAACTGGCTCTAAAGAAAAAATACATTACACTTAAGCTTTAACACAAACTAAAAACGTTATACACTTTAATCTATATAAATTAGCTATTTTTGTAAAAGCGCAGTTTGCTTAGCAAGATGCATATAATTAGCAAGGTTTTTTTATACTGAAAGGAAAACTATTCTATTCATTTTTAACCAAATTTCATTCAAATGCGATCTGTAAGTAGCACGATGTAGCAACAAAATTGAGTAAACGAAAATTGAAACAGAATACTTACTATTAACACTCATCCAAATAGTTTTACTTAGAGGTTGTCCAACACCGTTCTCAACATTACATGAATATAAACCTTCATCGGCAAGTGATACTTCCTCAATAATAAGAGTACCGTTAGGTAGACTTAGTACTCCACCACCAGCTATTTCCAGTACTGGTTGCCAGGTACCTAAAATTCCTTAAAAAACAATATTCGATGGATTTATTCTTATAGGTGTGTGTGTCACCGATATTATAGTCAATAATATGCGGTAGTATGCTGAACTAAAAGTTATAATTACCATCTTTCTTCATCCAATGCACCTGTGGTATTGGGTAACCACTAGCACTACAAGACACGGTGCCACGTCTACCCAATAATAAAGAGGAATTGTTAGGTTCTTCCAACCATTTTGGCGCCACTGCAATCAACACATTGAAGTACATAAACCAAAACAACGGAAAAATGATGTTGAAATTTAAAAATTGCAAATGTTAAACGACGTTGTAACATGTCTTCTATTTAGCGAAATAATTGCAATTTTTAAATTTCAACATCATTTTTCCATTGTTTTTATCATGGACTTTCGCCAGGTGGCGCCTGAATCCATTCAGAACATAAACCAAACCTTTAAAACAGGAAAATATTTACAATGCTTTGATTGAATGAAAAGACATATTTTGCTTTTATTTTATTTATTTAGGCATTTAAAAAAACCATATCAACTCTATAATTCTTACTAAAATGCCATTGACCAGGACGAATGTTACATACTACTTATATAATATTTACAGTCCGAGCAATATAAATGTTAGTACATAAAGACTCTTAAAAATATTGTTAGTACACACTTCACTGTCGCACTATGTCTCATCGCGTTTCGGTGGTAACGTTTCGCGGAAGCGACGGTAGACCACGCCCTGTGGCCAGAAGCTCTCCTCCATGACGAGGCTCAGGCTTGCGTTGGGCACTCGCAACACGAACATCCGGAAACTGACGTGTCGGGGTATAGCTGCACTCTCGTCGTGAAGTTGGTCTTCTTACGCACGTAGTCCACGATGCTCACCTCTCGTTAACTCGCATTAAGGTCAGCTTCGTTTACGCGAAGCTGCAACGGTACGAGTATCCTCAGTTTTCGTCAACTTCTTCTGAACGTCGACCATCCGTCGAAGTCCATCGCGACAAACGTAGGCACGTCGTCTGGATCAGTCACCTTAAGCAGCGTGATGATGTCCTGTATGCTCTTCGTTGTTCCGTCACGCCGCGGCGGGATACCTTCTGGTCGATCTTATTGAGACAGTGTGCTCAATAAAAGCGACCAGATGATGTCCTGCCCACCACGACAATAGCACCTTAAAGGTAGCTATCTCTTCTTGACTGAAGCTCGAAGAACAGATCTGGATAGCACACAGCTCGTCCATCAGATCTGGCTTCTCTTGCAAAAACGCCAGTAACTCATTTGACGCCACGTTACACTATACTATATAAGTATGTTCTAAGTCAGCAAACACGTTCGCATCAAAACGCGGCCCAAATAAGACGACTTTATGTTCAATATCTGCTATGGCTTGGCTACCGAAACCCAAGGGCACATTCCATTTCAGACAAACTACAAGAACGTGAAACAAATAAAATAACTATTCCTGTAAATACATACTCGCATGGTAGAATAAGAAAGACTAAAGTAACAGTACTTGGAAGGAAGTTACTGTTCGCAGAAAAATGTGGAAGAATCTCTCGTAGCTTAGTTAGTGTTACTCTATTGTCATGTTTATTAAAATGTATTTATATTACCTTTGATATATAACTCAGTTGAACGATTTACTTTGGCGACATGATTGGAGGCCACACATGTGTATTTGCCACAGTGTTCTAAAGATACTTTCTTGATCACTAAAGCACTAAAAAGTTCCGAATTTCTTTCAACGACCTGTAAAATTATATAATTGTTGAAATAAATATCATCCGCTTTTAGTTAATCATATTTTATCAAATAGAGAACAGTTTTTTGCGTAAGAATTGTTTAAGGTTACCTTCAAGTCGCCAGGAATTCTTTTATCATCTTTCAACCACTCGAAATGTATAGGTAAGTCTCCATTACGTACATTACAATATATATTAACAACTTGTCCTTCCTGTAGATTACTTCCCAGCAATAGATCATCTAAAACTGGACCTTCAATAACTTCTATTTCAAAGGCTCTTCTGGCCATTTCACCGGAAGGACTAGTTACTATGCAAGTGAACGTTTCACCGTTTAATTCTTTAGAAACTTCTGGTATGGATAGTATTCCATTCATATTGACAGTTGGAGCATTGCGTCTTGACATTCGTTTTACAAGTGAGCGTTTGTAACGAGTTTGAAAGATTGCATTCGACATCAACAATTTTCCTTTGTATTCCCAATCTATTTTACTAAAAAAATAAGTTTTCAGAAAAATAATGTAAGTAAGTATATATTGGATTAAATATTGCTTGAAAAACTAGGCTGGCTAGGATGTTAATAAGTTGCTTTTGAAGTCGATAAAAAGTCTCTTTTTGAAGCGGGAAGAAGCAGAAAACTAAACCTAAAAATGTTTATAATTACCTAATGGGATATCCATAAAATGGACATCTCAAGTTGACTGATTCCCCGCTTTGAATCTTAATCGGTGGAAGTAATCTGATGTATGGCGGACCTGTAAATTATTAAAATATAAATAACACGTAGAACTACAATACCCGGGTCTGCCTAGTTCGACTACTTACAGAAGCTTCTTATTGGTTGAAGTAATAATAAGAAAATATTATATCCTTCAGATTTCTAAAGTATTTGCCTTAAAAAAAATAGTATTACTCAACTTAAAATTCAAAATTCAGTAGCCGGCTGTAATTCTGAGAAACTTTAGAAATACCATGTGACAGGGAATCCTATGTTTTGTTTTTTTGCCCTAATTTCTTTAATCAATAGCTGATTCAATGTTATAAAATAACGACTAATTATGATACGCTTCGCTTTTTTCATCATTAATAGACATCATTCTACGTCATCTTATTATCACTACATTGTTTGCGTGATCTACAATTAAAACAATTTATTGCGTTACTTGTAGACTAAAGCAGAATGCCTATTCTTATATGGGGGTTCGGCCCCTTAAAAATCATTTGGACTAAAGTGACTCCATTAAACTGGTCTCACCATAAACATCGAGCCGGTTTTCATGAACAGCAATATGATCTCCTTCTCTTGCTATACACGTATAAAGCCCTCCATCTTCTACTCTTACTCTCGTGATATTTAGATGTGTCACCACTGAGTTATCTGATGTCATTAGTTGGCCTATGGCATATCTGAAAAGAATCAGGTTATTTAAATTTTCGGATGAATTTGCCAGTATTATTCATAGGCATGCAAGTTTTAGACGAATAGAACTTGAAGGGAAAGCACCCTTCAAGTTCTGTTCGTCTAAAACTTCAAAGGAAAGAAAGAAAGAAAGAAAGATTTATTATTCCACACAGGTTACAAAAAATACAAAAACTAAAAAATAAATAATACAAAAAAATTATGAACCATAAATAAATACATATAAATACACTAGTGTGGAATAAACGGCCGTCCCTCAGCGTAATGCTGTCTGCGTGGTGGTGCAAAACAGACAGCGCTGGTTTTCAGGGACGGCCGGATAGTAGTTACATAACATATTGAAATGAAAAAAAAGAGAGAAAGAAAAAAAAATATTACAAAAAAACATAGGTATTAACAATCACAACAGTAACATTCAGAACTTATAAATATTATGGCACATCCATGCCAACACAAGAGCGTTTTACCACCTTCCCTTCGCTTCCATTCAGTGAATGATCGAAATGAATGACGGCCAACAATGACACTTGCTTACTTACAAAATATATAGGACATGACGCGCGCTCGATCGAAATGGATATTTTGACGTCCATCTGTGTCCGGGTTTTTTAAAAATTCAGACTATATTGCAGCCAGTAAACAAGTCGACCATTCGTAACAAAAATGCGCATTTGTGTAGTGTACCGCATGTCGTGTCGTATTCCTTGTTGTGTTGCATCGTGTCATGTGCATATTATAAGAAATTGTCTACACTTGCGAGCGGCGCCGACGCGCACAAACTGATTCTGTTAGTACCTATACTACACCGCTACCCATGCATCGGAGACGCGACTCCGCCATCCCAATGGTGAGTACAATCAATACAACCTCCCCCCGCGGTCGCACAAGGAACTTTCGGGCATCATGATACCATTAGGATAAGTTTGGACTTTAAAGGGTATGACTGTCAAGGCCTCGCTTTTCAAGAAATGCCCTCTCAAGAATACCATACTAAGTAGAATAGTAGGTACGATACAGCATCTCAGAGAAATCCTTAGATGTAGCATCCTACTAACGCTTATCTAATCGGATGATCGTTATCGGATGCAATGCATAAGCACACAAATTTCTTCCACGGATAACAGACTCGGATACAAATTTTTTGGTGATGGATCGGATGCAACGTGTCTCTTCTCTAGTTCTGTTGACTTGCATGTTTTCTCTTAAATTACTTACCTGGGGTCTGTATTACTAGAAACCACAACATTGTCTCTCTCCCAAACGAACTGTGGTGGTCTGTCTCCTGTAGCTGCACACTGCATGCTGATCTGCAAAAAGGATAATTATCAAAAAATGCTTCTTACTATATAGTTATTTAAACTGCCATGGTCGTTATTATTATAAACTTTGGAAATGTATTCGGGATATTTACCATGTATTATTATTTTGTTGTCGAGTTTCCGATATTTCGGCACTATTGCAAGCGCCATGGTCACGGAGGAACATCCGTGACCATGGCGCTTGCAATAGTGCCGACAACAAAATAATAATACATGGTAAATATCCCGAATACATTTCCAATGCTTCTTACTAGGCTGTACCCGGGTGCCTTTGTCTGGTTTTGCAACAACTGGTACCGTTTTATATTGCGAGTACTAAAGGAATCATGTGTTTCATAATAAATGATTTGTGCAATGGGACAAACAAAGAAAATATAGCTGTTATGACTGGGTAGGAAAATTTTTTACTTTGTGAAAATACAAGTCTACTTCATCATCTAATACAAGTCTACATCTGCATCACGTCTACGGAAATCTTTCATGTTGGTGCCATAAACTATAAACACATTAAAACTAAACCAATTTGGATAAAATATAATGATATAATTACCTCGAAAAAACCCTATCAAACGAAAGAAGTTTTAAATCGGTGCAAGCATCTTCGAGTAATCGGTAAACAATAAAAAAAGGTTTGCTTTATTTTCCATTAAAATAACTTACATCACCACCTGGTGTAACCGTCCTTTCGGTGAAGTGTTGCGTGATTATAACCCGGACGTCCGACATTCTTTTTCTTCTATCCAGACCTAAGAAAAAAATAAACTTATTTTCAACCGACTTCCAAAAAACGAGGAGGTTCTCAATTCAAATGTATGTTTTTTAATGTTTGATACCTCATATTTTTGGACTGGGTGAACCGATTTTGAATTTTTTTTTTATGAAATGGTAATTTGTGTAAATTTTTGACGTGTATTTTAGTGCTTAAATTCCAGCTACAGTCTGTTAAGTTTTACAATGACAATCCTTGGATTTTTTTTATAATGTAGAGGCAGAGTGATTGATGATCGATATTATGTTGTGGAGGTCAGGCGAATTCACGGAAAATATCGAACTTCAGGTGAATCGATCATGGAACATTGATCCTGGCTGTTGGAATTAAGGTGTGGGTTAACTACAGAATGTTTTGGTATTGTATAGGTAAAGTGGACGCCGTCGGCTTCACCAGCTTGACAAATAAAATAATATAAACACTTGCCTTCAGAAACACTCTATCCATTGGTGTAAACCACATCAAAATCCGTTGCGTAGTTTTAAATAAACATAGGGAAACAAAGCGACTATGTTTCATACTATGTTATGATACTTATGATAGTGCCTGGTAATATAATAGACAATAGGCTTGCCGATACGTGGGACTAACAAAACTCCTCGTAAAATGTGGATGTGTTATACCTACCTCCTCAGGGATATAAGCTTAGGTATATTATATATAAATAAATAAATAATTTCGGACATGCTCACACAACGTCATCTAGCCCAAACTAAGCTATATGATTGTGCTATGGGATCTAGACGACTGATAAACATACTTATATATTTCTAAATACATACATAATATAAATAGAAAACACCCCAACTCCGAAACAAACATTTTGTGAATCACAAAAATATTTGATTCGACCCGGAAATCGAACCCGAGACTTCGGAGTCGAAAGCCGATGCACTACCGACCACGCCACCGAAGCAGTCGAATAATATTGTATGTAATCTAGTCATGAAGGTAGATACCACTATAATTAGAGCCTAAGTATCTTCCAATTAATAGTCAATTAATTCATAGTGCAGAAACCCACATCAAACGTGATTGGTTCAATCGCAATATGAAAACCCCTTTAGTGGCATATAGGTATTCTTAGTTAGTGTGTTACTATGTGCTTGAGAATTAGTGAGAATTTTGTGCTAGAAATAGGTTTCGTTGGTAGTCTGCTCCTAATGTTTATAGCGTGATATTTTATAGCTTAGGTTATTGAAAGGTGTAAGAATGTTTCGAATCGAGCCAGTCTAGTAGTTTCGGAGTTAATTTAATGCCAACAAACAAATTATGATCAAATCTTTCCCCTTCATATTTTTATCATAGATTGAGTAACCTCTCGGCAGGCCTGCTGACCATAAGTTACACGGTATGCCTGGTGGAGTCTCACGAACCCGGATTATTGTCCCACTTGCATTAAATATAATAGCTGGTGTATTTCGTACTGGAAAATATTAATTGATAAACTAAATGTACATAAATTGATAAGCTAGGAGCGAAGCGACTGTCCCGCCGGGCGCCACTGGAAATACCTTCGTGCATACCAAAGACGCCCGGCAACGGACATAGGAGCAGACTTTTTTTTTTAAAAAAGGGAGCGAAGCGTCTGCCAACGGGTTTTCTCAACTCACTAGATTGTCTTTCAAATGGTCAATGTTCTTAATTTCTTACTAAATAACATTGTTATAACTTTTTGACTGCTTCGGTGGCGTGGTCGGTAGTGTGTCCGCGTTCGACGCCGGATTTTTTTTTTGCC